>JABUQX010129302.1:35000-49237 GCA_015478945.1 Trachelipus rathkii
TATTTAAATATATAATAAAATAAAAAAATAGATTAAATATTAAATATTATATATAATTATTGTATATTAATATAAATTATATAATAATTATACCTTTTCTTTTATATTTATTTATATTTATTTAGGGAAAAGTTTGTTTATCACATTAATGTTCGGTCGAGAGACCCACTACGGCCTCATCCACAAATGCACAGCGGCCACACTGGCCATGAAAAAATAACAAACACATAAATATGAGGAAGGGAAGTGCCCCTTGGTCATTAATATATGGTTTTCAAATATGTTCAAACACGAGAATTTGAAATTTGGTGACATGAATAATTCCGTTCGACTTCAAAATAAATAATACCCATCAGTTAAATATATATATAAAAACTAAAAAATTTTATCAGTTATATTGTTAATAGTCTTAAGAATATCAATATTTTATTAAATAATTTACAATGCTTTAAAAGAAAATAATTCACTTGGAAGATATCAAGAAATAGTTTAAGTTATTACGCTAAAGTGGGAAGAGATTCGAAAGATCAGAATTAATAGGGATAATCTTGTATATTACAACAAGAGGATAGTTACGGACCGGTTAAAGTAGTGAAATAAAAACGACAAGCGCGTGTAATTTAGGGTTATCACAGGAGCTGGAAACAATAAATATGATATGTATATTGAAATTGAAACAGATTTTTAGCGGGGATTTTGGCGACAGCTAAAAATTTTTGTTCAGAATATAGGGAAGAAGGGTTCTCGGAATCAGATAATAAGAAATAGGTGAGACTGTGAAGTGATATTTAGTGTTTAGAGCCAATAATACGCGGAGGCCGTTGCAAAAAAGTATCAACTCATGTAAGCGCTTTCGTCTTGGGGAGGAATAGAACCATCACCTGATGTACGCTTTAATGTTTCTCGAAGTTCTTACGCCCTGCCGATCATCTATCGTCCAGACTACTACTTTGCCATAACCAATAGAATCGAAAGCCCCGTCTCGGAGAAGCAGGAATAGTAATCAGTTGAATGGGAGGCGGCCTTGTCAGATGAGCATCCGGCCGGTACCTTGGAAAACAACTCCGAAGAAGAGTAGGCGGGTACCCTATATTTGGCCTCTATCTGAGTCAGCGATTTCATAATGCCTAAGTTATCCCCATACAATGAGAGGGAGTCCACATAAAATAATTTTGTATTCTTATAACGGAGTGGAGAAGTCGTAGAATTGTTGTAAAAACAGCTGATTACCAATTGCGTTTTATAAAAGGATATTAGGGTTTTAGCGCTTGTAGCCAGCTAAAAGACGAATCTGAATAAACTCGACACATAATGAGAAATTTTATGTTAACCAGAGGTTTAAATTCGCAGTAAAGGGCATCTTATAAGCCGTTAACTCTGCTGTAAAATGAAGCATAAGGGGATAGGGTAATAAATGGGAAGAGGTTAAGCTGGATCAGGAAAGACAGCAGAGACGCCTCTATTCTACTGATCCCCTCCCAATATTTAGAGCCGTTCAAAGTAAAATACACTGGAGGTAAATTCTCGTGAACTGGACAGGCGTTGAGACGAGAAATCGATGCTTTTAAACAGGTAGCAAAGCAGGAGTTAAAGGTAAGATTTAGGAGAGAGAATGTCAGAGCCAAGCAAATGGTAGGAGAGGGAAATAGCCAAGGAGTGTTGTACACTTCGTCAAAAGAGAAAGGAGCACCTTTTGTAAAAGAGATGTTGAGGAATTACAAGATGTAATGAACCGCTTTGCAAATTGGCACAGTAATTTAGAGATCCTGGGTACCTAATCCACATGCAAGAATCGAGGTTGTACAGAGCAGACGGGTATTGGGGTTTGAAAATGAATGTAACTTGTGCACATGATGTATTTTATTCTCTTCAAAGAGAAGAGTGGCATCACATTGGAATACAACTTCATAGGCTCACCTGGGGGGACGGATTCAGAAAAGCTCAGTGGAGATTATACGGATCGTCTATATATCGATTTGAGATGTGGAATCTAAACAAGGTGTAGTATGTAGTTGTGGTGATAGAAGGTATGACCCTTATTAAATTCATTACATAGCCATAATTACAGTTTCAATCGGATTAGGGCAATCGTAATAGATCAGTAAAAAAGGGATAGTGCCGATTCAAGCACCCAAGATTTTGAGCGATATGAGAACAGGATCAAGGGTGCGATGACAAGTGTTTTTTAGGTTGTTATTATAAAATGCGGTGTCAATTTATGTTATGTGGTCATCTAAGGATGAGTCCCTAGAATTTGACCTGTAGAAGTTATACAAACGTAATGGCGAACCTTATAACGTTAGGTTCGCTGGAAGAAGGTGGCAGTTTCTGTATTTATCCCTTTAATTCTTTAAATAAAGCAACTGCTGAGGTTTTGGTTAAGGGAGAAAAATGGAATGCCAATGGGAGCTAAGCCCACTGTGAAATAATTTTACAATTGAGACTAGTTGAATTGCTCACGTTCGATAATTATTAGAAAGGGCAGCCCTGGCAACACCGGCTATGTATAATAATGCTTAAGCATGACATATAAGAAGAAAAAATTGCAGTCTGCTGGAATAGAGGTATACAATATCATTAAAATCCAAGAGCAAATATAGTTACAACTTAAAAACACTACCTACTGCGGAACTGAGCCTTCATCCAGTAGGTTAAAAAGTGGCGTACAAGAATCAGAATGACACCGAACCTGGATAGATCTGTGATGATAAAAAGGCATTTGATGAATAAAAGAGGGTGAAGTTTTGATCCTTAAGCTATATAGGTGAAAACCAAGCGAATATAGGAGATTTTATTGTGGTGTAATTTATTTCGGTGGTCTCTTTAAAACTGCTAATATGGTTAAGTAAGAACCTGCTTTACAAGTAGTCAAAATAAGAAACCCTAAAGAACCATCCCCACCAGTTGAGAATAGGCTTCTCGAGTGATGTCATGGTCTAAGTTTTAACCTAAGAGGTAAATCCAGACAGTCGAATAATAGCGAGATTTTTGCTGACGTAACCGTAAAAACTGGTAAAGTTATGGACGCCATCCCTTTACGTATTCTGGTTGGGACTTTATACTTGGTAAAAGGTAAACCAGAAACCATTTTTATCAATCCATTAATTTTAACAGGAGTGACAGGTCATAGCGAAATTTGAGGTTTATTTGAGGATTGATCTAGCCAACATATTTACGGATCTTTTCCAGGTTTATAGGGGAATAAGGAATATTAACAAAATAGTCATGTAGTCTCAAAATAGATGGAAAAGACAAGATTGATCCAGATTCTGTTATATAGGAATCCAGCAAAAATGCTGAACAGCCGAAGGCATGAATGTAACGGAAGAACAAATTAATGTAAGAAATCTATGATCATGGACAAAGGGTCAACCTGAGACTTTGCCTAATTTATGCCAATGCTTTAGTTAATGATAACTACTGCAAGTGTAAAAAGCGGTTGTAGGTATAAGATCTTCTCCTTTCGCTTGTTAGAATAAGTCTGGTAGTTAGCTATGTAGTCAGTTCTCAGTTTTTGAACAAAAAAGACTTCAGTGTTACGCGGATATGAACTCGAATGGCTGCAAAGGCTATAAACCTAAGTCATAACGCTACCAACCATGCCGGTAGCATGAAAATCGTATCAGTTATTTCAGGCCCATAACGGAGGATTGTGGGTGAAAAGTCATTGGAGCGACGAAAGATAATTTCTAAGTGTAACTTTCCACACTAAGGAAGGGGAGTTGTGGAAAGTTACCACGTCGATCCTTAAGTTCGAATAATAATATTGTTTACGGTTATGAACGATTTAATTCGCCTAGATTCTCGCTGCGTAAGCAGACCTTTAATAAAAAAATATGTTTGTAAAGGTACGGGCCTTTTGTATTGCCTGTAGTGTTTAAGAATTTCTTCTTCTCTCGGTTGGGCTTGTAGCGCACTCTGGGACCACACATATAGTGGATTGCCGACCGCCTGTTCTGAAGAAGACTGTGGAATGCACAGCATCCGCTGCCAGGGATAAACTATTTTCTGGAAGAAGCGAAAGGCATCATAAAATAAAGTATGAAATATTAGTGTTTATTTAAAAAAGGAGTAAAAGAGGGGATAGTACATGTCGCCTGATAAAAATGGAGCCACCCGATCTCGTGAAATATCCATAACGCCAGCTGGAGTTATGGGTTTTTTGCAATTGGGCCTTGAAGCAAAGCTGTTTAATGCTTTATATGGATATGATCGTAGAGTCCATATGAGTATATATCAAAAAGCGGGTATACCAGGTAAATAAACCGTATCCTATAAAAGGAATGGGAGCAAAGGAATGTTCGATATACAAGAAGAAGTGTGTAGTATTCATAAACGTTCATTGTAAGGTTGGGGAGTTCCTGTGTTAATAGGCATCCCAGGAGTAAAAGATGGGTTAGGAGATCTATTTAAGTTCTATGGACTTAGATGAAGTGACAGTATAAGTCGAATAGGGGGTGGCGGAGATTGAAGTCACCTAGTATAAACAACCGGAGCAGGGAGCTTTCAAAAAGATCTGCTAAGAATCCGACCTTAGAAAATCACTAACTTTGGAGCCAAGTAAAGATTTATGGAACATATAGTAATGTGTACGATGGAATAAGTAATGAAATTCTTGCCGCTACTTAATATTAACGCAATGAAGTTATTGGTTTGGAAAGGGACTGGGGAAAAGGGGTTATAGATTTATGTGAAATGGTAATTACCTTGCTACACTCCCTATTACATCTGTCCGAACCCTCTTTCTATAGAAGTACAGGAGCGATTTAATATTTCCATATAATGTATGAAGGAAAGTCACGATAAATGTAATAAGTCGGGTTTCTTGCAACATATAACACTTTGTGTATACTAGTTTTATTTAGTTATACTGATAATCAAGTTTTTTACGAAATTAGAGTAATAGCCTAGAGACAATTTCCAAATTGAATTAAGAAGAACTCATGTGAAAGATTATTTTAATATATTATGAATAGGGTGGTACTATTAGAGACACAATGTGTCTCCTAATGTGATCAGGGGGTTAAAATTGTTAGAAGGTTGGTTACGGATTGAGAAAGGAAGGTTGAAGATATTAAGTTAAGGGTCTTCGGTACTAGGAGGGGTAAACAAAAACTCTGGGGGGATGCCAGGTGGTTAAGTCATAACACATCAGAGATTTGTTAGGTTGTTGATCGTCCTTTAGGGAGGAGTTTTTCAAGATGTATTTGTGATAGAAAAAGTATAGCAAGAGTCTTTTTATGGATAAAAGTATGTAAATATTCTCTACTGGGGATTTGAAGCGTATCGGTTAAGGGTTTTCTGATCGAGGCATTCAATAATAATGCTCATATTTATATAGTGAGAGCAGTTTCAGATCCGCTTGGCAAGCAGATTCAGAAATGTGGGTCAGGGGCATGAGTTGTTTCCAATGGAATATGGGGAAGGTAAGGTTGTATCCAGAAGGTATTTGTCATTTTTGAGAAATGTTATTTGGGGTACGGACATCGATTTCCAAATGATGGGATTTCGATGAAAATTGGCAAGAGTCTGATTCTGGGAATTTTCGCAGTACTATCACATGCGGGTGATCTTTGGGAAATTGGTAGTTTTGAATTGGAGAATGGAGGACTTCTGGGGTCTCATCTATCAATGCCTCCAATAATCTAGACCAAGAAACGTTTAGAGCGTTTTAGCGACGTTTACGTTGAATATATCGAGTTTTCTACATTCACCTTCTCGTGAAAGTGTCAGGAAAGATTAAGAATAGAGATGGGTCATCGGACAGTTCAAGCTCCATTTGTAGGAGCTGTTATCACAATTCATCTTCTAGGTATTAGAATACCCTAGAGGGGCTGATAAAGGAACTCGAAGGGAGAAGAATTAATAAGGAAGACATCAGAGGAACTAAAACTGTTTTGTAGGACTATTAGATGATTGGTTGGTGAGTTGTTCATAAGCTGGGATTGTTTGGGTACAGTCTATTAAAGCCTTTGTATTTGTCTCAGAAGTAGACTTATGGAGACGAGGTCCTCTTTCTAGTATGCATTTTTTAACATTCTGAAGGGTTTAACTTTGTAGATTATTGTTTTAAAAATTTCGTGAATAGTTAAAGCAAAAAGCTTTAACTTATGGCGACTATTTTTTATCTGTGTGTTTAAATAACAAGACAATTATCAGGGTTTTAGTAATAGTGGGAGGAGTGGAGGAAAAGGCGTAAATTAAAGGGGAACAAAGAGTACCGTCCTACATAATTTATGCATAAGTTTTGAAAGCAAAATGACAATTTTCAATAGGTATGGACAGTTGTGTCTTGGCAGGAGTGGTTAATTTCCAAATTTTTTGTTAATATGGATGAGCCTAGCTTAGATTTCATTGGTAGCAATTATTTGTTTTGAGCAGAATTAATGCTTCAGTGAAATCAGGCCTTGTTGATATGGCTTTCTGTTGGAGGGAAGATTGAAATCAGGGCATCATTGTGCTTTTCTGAATGACTTTTGAGAAGTTGGTTAAAGTGTGTAGGGCAGTACAGGTAGACTGGTTACAGTACTTGCTTGGAGTTTCAACGGGATTTAAGAGAGGAGTTCTATTTAGTGAGAAAGGAGTTGTGTTAGGCTAGGAATTACCCGTTAAGGAGTCGTGGAGGTAGCTAGATAATTGTGGCGTAAGATTTTGATTTGATATTGTCCTATATTTTTCGTAAATAGAACTGCAGACGTTAAGCATCTCTCCAATGGCTCAATTTATATAATGTATAACGTATATATCATATAGACTTATAAATTAACACTCCTAGTTTCAATAATACTAAAAACAGGTAAAGTAAAAAAAATACGGTATGGGCATTTGGAAAGAGGAAAGCACTAGTGGGGTACCTTATTCCACAGTTTCTTGCAGTATAGGGGTTAATTTTCAAACAGTGGAGTGTGAAATTAATTCTTCCAACAGACGATTGGAGCATAAATGTCATTATACGCTGTCCCCCTAACAATGTAATTTTCGGGGATGACCAAAACCGTTGACATTTGAAGCAACGTCTGGATCGAGGGATAAACGTGCGAACACAATAAAATGAAAAAAGACTGGAGAAAATTTATTCGTCGACCTTAATATCTATAATTACCTTAAAAGAAAAATAAAAATTGATTAAAATGTATTTATTAACATTGTGTAGGTGGATAAGGGGTGTTTAAAGGAGTATAGTAAAAACGGGGGTTTAGATTCAATTAGTAATACAAAGAGAAGTATTTCTTCACATATGGCGAAGAGGGAATTCTATAAAATTAATATTTTGAATAGAAGAAAATCTGAAAAGTCTACTACAAGTTAATAGGAGTTCTTTAAATCTCTCATATATATAGACAGCGCTGTTGGGTCTTCAGTCGTCTGTAAATAATTAAAGAAAACAATAAATAGTGCCTTTAGAATTGTGTTATTCTTTGATGTCATAATTAGGAAAGATAGAAGATCACGAGGAAACAATCTCCAGAGAAGTTAGGATGACGAATGGAACTTTTGATTTATCGCGTTAGACAGCTTTTTACGAAGAATGGACCCCATTTCCCTCATCAATGATCACTCGTGGAAAAGGTGTCTTCAAACTCTCTAAGGGCTTTTTTCTTGTATGCTACTGTCATATGTTAAAGAGAAGAGGTATATGGTTTAGATGCAGTGGCTCAGGGTCCGATTGAACAAAGCAGTAGCCTAAATGCTTAGGACATATTACGTGATAAGTTAATGTAATAATATAAGCAAATTCGGGTGAAATGACCAAATGTCTGCTTGACATTCCACTTGTGTAGGGGGTGTTGCTTTCAGTTTATGGGAGTATATGTTTCGTATATTATTTGGTAGTACGATCTATTTATCGTTTTTTTGTGTGGGTCTCCACACCCTCTTGAACGGGAGAATTTAGCCCAAGGGGGGACCTTGAGGATTGGCTACCTGGGAGTATGTTTGTGATTGGTTTTGAACATGGTATCGATCGTAATTCAGAATGTCGGTGAAATTTTCGCGAATAAGTAAGCCAAACTCATCAGGTGGATAAGGAGAATAGGAAGTACATGAAAGACATTTCAATAGGCAAACAACAGCATAATAGGTTAAGGTCAAAAGTTAATACTTTTAAGGATTGCAATTCCAGTAAAATTATCACGGTCAGCCTCTTAAATAAAGTTGAGTAGGGCAAAGGTTATACAAATGAATAGGGAGCTGACAATGATAAATGGTAAATCATAGGAAATTTTTAGTTATTAAGATCTACAGCCTTATTTAAACTTACACGTTAAAATTTTTCATTTAAAGACTTTCCATAAAAAAAATTTTTATAACTCTTAAAAAAATATTTAAGACAGTATAACTTTTTCGGGTCTTTATATAAAATCCGATGGACTGAACAGCCATGAGGCAAATATAAAAAAGGACAAAAATTAGTATAATGTATAACAAAGTTATACTAAGGGGGTAGGGGAATGGTACCTGGTAAATGGCATAAAAATAAATTTCAAAGGGAGGGTAATCCCATTCATCTCCAATAAAAGAAGGATCAACAAAGATCCCCAAGAGACCCAAAATACACACACCCGGCCTCCACCGCGTAGGGTGGGGTTCTGTGGATGTGGCCTCCGGGAGATCTCTCCAAAACCTTTACTGTTTGGGGTCCCACCGTGGTACCAACCGGCACCTAATGTCTTTCGTTGTAAGTCGATTAATACAAAACAAGTGCCAGAAACAGTCCTCCTCCAGTGGTAATAGAACCAAGGTCTCGGGTTCCCTCAAATTGGCGGCCCGGTCAAGAGCTAAAGGACCAGTTTTTTTTTCTTCTGTACCCTCATCCCGGGGAGGAAGTGTGGGGTGAACTTGTAAACCGTGGAATAAAATCTGTGTGGGGTCGGAGGAAAGAGAGCACCAGAGTTAACCAAGGGTGGCCTGTGATGAGAGGAAAAAGGGGAAAGGCTAACCTTAAATAACAAAAAAAAAATTTAAAGGGACTTAATAGATATATTAAATTAAATAATGAGAATAAAAAAAAAAAAAAATAAAAAAAATAACGGACCTTTCGCCTCAAATAAGGAACGCTCTGAAGGGGCGGTGATTTATAAACTTCGTAATATCCCGCACCAACAGCCCATCCCAGAAGAGCCCCCCAACCACTACACGGTGAGCGACCGACTGGGTGTATAATAATATATATAATATTAATATATATATAATATATATAATATATAATAATATAATATAATATATAATATATATAATATATATATTATATATATAAATATGTGATAAACAATTCTATATAAAAATATATACATATAAAGTTCTTTTTGCTTATCTTTATACTACCATCTAAGTATAATATGATCCTAAGTCTCATTCAGTTAGGTTGCGGGTGCGGTGCGGTGCGGTGCGGTGTGGTGTGGTGTGGTGAGATGCGGTGCGGTACCCAAAATCCGTTGAATCGACCAACTCCTATTCTGTATCTGATTAAAATTCTTCAAACAACGAAAGGTAAATAATTGAGTCACACTAATAATACTTGTTACTTGGATTAGTTCATTTTAATAAATTCTGCAGTAAATAGCTCACTTACGCTTCTGAAATTAAGATTTCTATTATGTAACTAATGTTAATAATTGTAATTTGGGTTTCTTTTTAAAAATCGTATCTTACAAAGTACAAATTATTTAATCGTTTCATTATTTAGCCCCTCTTTCAAACTCAGAAAGGGCAATGAAAGCAAATAATACCAAAAGAAAATATAAAACTTATAATGACAAAGCAAAAATAATCATGGGATAGATCTTAAAGATATCGATATTTGAATAGGATATAAATTTTATTATAATAGTAAGTAATTGCATTTTTTTTTTTAAATAAAATATGTAGTAAAAGAGATGTCTTTTTTATTAAAGGCATAAGTGATAACAATTATTTAAAGAATTATTATACGATCGACTTCGTTTTGAAATGCACTAGTTCCATGCGCTCTCCATCCTTTTCCACCTATATACTGACACTTTTCAATTGCTTAGATAATATACACATCTGCTCATTCCACCGAATTATACTATACTAGCAAGCAGCTAAGGAATAATTAACATTAAAAAAATAAAATACAAAAAATTAATGAATAACAAATAGTCTATGGAATAACAAAAAAATATAATAAAATAAATGCTTCGCGGAAATATCGGTAAGTCATAAACATAATAACAGTTGTAGTCCTATATATATAAATTTTCTCGAAGCTGACTTTTTTGCAGAATTTCCTGTCCTCACCTGGTCACCTTACCATGTAACAATTATACATTTTTAAAGGATTAGTATCACTATACTGGGCATATTCCTATATTGCAAAATAAGAAAAAACTATATCAACTCGAGCAAAACTATCTCAAATATCTGATTTTTTTATGGCAACGTATTCTCCATGCACTGACTTTCCAGTGATCGATGCTGGTGAACCCAGCAACATTGTTATTTTAGTTACCTTTTATGTTCAGAAATTGCGAGTGTTTTTTTTATTTATTTGATTAAACAATCCAGAATGAAATAAATAATGAATTAATTAAATGAAATAGATAAAATTTACGTATAATATATTATATATATTAATTATACAATTAAATATAGTGTATTATACTCGGCTTTTTAATATATTATTATTTTAGATAATATATAGGTATGATAAGTTAGATTTATAGGTTATTAAATAATATTTCAATGATAATATTAAGCAATATTTTCACTTCATTTTATGAAAAGGTTAAAATCGCCAAATTCGTAAATAATCTCATGCAATTATGTTATCATGGAAGGTATGGTAAAGCTGTATATCAACCTATGATCATATATTAATACATATACTTCATATTTGGTAGATACGTTAATTCATGTCTCATTAACATCACTCTTAGTTCGTCCCTCAAACTGAATTTCATTGTTTGTTATTATTTAAATTAAACCTGTACTTGGATATTTAAGATCTTGTCTAATAATTTTACTTTTTTTTGTGTTATAGTATATATATATATATGAACTGTAATATTATTTATTTATTTTATTTTATATTGCCTTATTTAATTAAATATTTTTTTGACTTTTATAAAATATATGTATCTATTATTATATGTTAATAGACTATGGCTATTTCTATCCATTTATTAATAAACATATTACTAATTAATAGTATATATATATTGTATATATACAACTGGCAACCGTATATACAGTATACATAGAATTATAACTTTATGATAATAACAATTCTACTTTTCAGTTGGGTGGACAAACGACTTCAAAAATCGAAATTAAAGATGGCTAACCTTCAACATCTCTTTGTAGTATTTTAAGACAGCGTAAACCTTGTTTCAAATAAATGCGGGCTAGGATCGATTAGATTCGTTCCTGCACATCTGCATATATATACGGGTGTTCTTCAAATGTGTGTGTACAGATATAATTCTGTCAGCTTTGAAGTGCTCATGGCATATCATACAATATTATCACTCACTCCGGTGTCTATATTTATATGTACAGAATATGGTACAACATATTGTCTGACCAACTTTCGCGCCATAAAAATAACCAGAGAATATCTATTACCAGTCGATGCAAAGTGGAACATTATATTACATTTTGTCCAACTGTAGAAGAGCGAAAATCACGCATAAGTAATTGTCGTGCTCTCGAAAATGTCACTCCAACTATCGTGATCTCGCACGTATCTGTCAGCTTCCATCGCCCTCTATCACAGATCTCTCAAGTGGGAGTAAGCTTAACTGACGTAGACCAGGTTAGTTACAGTCAGTGCCTCGAGGGAGCCGAAATTGCTCTCGCTTCTACCATATACATGCGCCACTACGCATGAATAAGTATGAGGTATCTAAAACTAATAAACCGCGTGTGTGTGCTGACCGTTAGCTGACTAACTATTATGCACCTCTGATGTGTATGGTTAGTAATGTTAGTATGTTTCAAAGTAAGACATCCGATGATGCATGATATTTTTCATGTCAGTGAATTTATTATACGCCGCTAAAGATTGTTGTGAAAGTTTTGTTAGTAATATTGATGTTATATTAAATCCAGTTCTGATGTTTGAGTAGCTTACGGGGATTGCGAAACCTATTAGTATCTAATTTTTATGTATCCCTATAATGTTATTTTATGTTAAAGAATTATATAGTTAGTCTCGGAGTATCATGTAATGTATATAGAGGAGGATACAATAAGAATAAAAGGAAATGATATAATAAGTATTGAGGTTTGCTTAACTAAGACCTAGATATATATATAAGTATATATATATCATATAAGAATTAGGCAGGTTAAAAGGCTAATGTGAATGAACAGGGCTACAGTGAGAAATAGTTAATTAGTGTTGAGAAGCAATTATTACAATATCTAGCAGGTATGTGAATCGTATGAACCAAGGAAAGAGAAGCTTGAGAGCAAACATTTGCGATCAACAAATGCAAGGTAAATAAGATAATGTTTTTTTTTAGTTTAGTGTACTCAAGAGTTCCATAGGTTAATTTAGTGTGAGTTATATACTAATATAGATATGAGTGTGTTAGCCTCCATAAAGTTATGGTAACTGAATAGAATGTCGCTAAATTATAATTCCTTTGTCTGAGATGTTAACAGGTTTTCTTGGACATGAAAGGTGAGGCAAGCTACTCTATACCGCAGAGATTATTAATAATATATATGACTTTAGAAACAAACAATAACTCATAAATAAGAATATTTATTTATCATTGTAGCACCATAATGTAAAGGCGTTTTCGGTTTTTGCATTTGTGCCTACGAAACACGCTTAGAGGAATTGTGATTTGTGGGCTTTTATTAAGCGACATGATTTGATGGGTAAATGGTCAAACAGCAGCGCAAGAAAACTATGGAGGTCAACCCAATTCTAGAGACAAAAAAAAAAAGAAAAGGTTGAAGATTGCAGTCATAAAATGACGTACAAGCGTAAGTCTGTCCAGTACCTAAAAATACTGACATAAAGATTAGGGAACAAACATGTTATCTATCACCCGTGACATGCGTCGTCTAGAGAGGATAGATTATTGGTAGACACTTGTCTAAGACGTTAACTGAGGAAAACAATTGTTTCTGAAAAGAGACAGAGGATCGGCAGTGGCGGCTGGTAATAGAGACCAGTTTCTGAAGAGATTGCGCAGAGACTATGAATATTTACATCTCAATGTGAAAACAATATCCGTTTTCAGATAACTACCGCTCTCAGAAATCTTAGCCTACTCACGATCCCACCAACACTACAGCCGTTTGACTTGGTGCGCCATTCTACAACTATCCTGTACATTCGATCAATAAGCTCCGCATGCCGATATTACAATAGAGGTAGTGCTTTGCGACTCATAGACGCCAGAGTTATTTACTCCTGTGATATAAACCAATATCGTACTCTCAGAATATAATAGTGTTGTGGTGTCCATGTATAGACATTTTATCGCGTAACTGTATTAAGATACTTCCAAACCACGTTGCCTCGCATCGAGCTAACGGAGTAGCTGAATGCTGTATGTGGTTGCCGAGATCTCGTCCCTGCTAACAGTGAAGGTGTGATACTTTGGTCATCTTAACTTCGAGACCAGATCGAGTCATCTAACGCATTCTCTATGACGCAAATGGCTCAAGTTTGGCCGGTTATCTTGGGCGTTAAGGATAGACCTCAGCTCAATAAATCGTCGTGCAGTGAAATCAGCTAGAGTGAAAAAGCTGGAAGAATGGGGTACTAAAGCCATTTATTCTCATGTCTAGGAAAATAGCGACTGGAGATTACCTGCAAGCTGAAAATCGCGTCAAATCGACCACAAGACGCAAAACATAAGTAACTTAGAGACAGAGCTTAGCAATTCAATAGTTTATAAAACATGTTAAGAAGCAATATAGGAAAACATGCATATGTAAACTAACAATAGGATCTGCGGAAGCCGTTTGCTCCGAATCCTCGTATGCGCCATTTAGATTTATGTACGCGACACTCATGTTGCAGTAAAAAAAACATAGACCGTCCGGTAAAGCAACTAAACATTAGTGACCAAGAGGGGGAAGCTAATAAGGAGTAATCTGCCACAACAGACGCTTGAAGGGTACCAGCAATCTCATAATTCTAGTTCCATTTATATTCAGAACGCCTGACCAGTGTGACCTCTAGCCCTACCCTCATCTCTAAACCTTCTGTATCATTTCTAGATCATGTCTTCCTCTCAAATCAAAAATTA
>JABUQX010129303.1:0-7500 GCA_015478945.1 Trachelipus rathkii
GAAAAGAAAACAATTAGTGGGTGTAGAGTTGCTCAGATTCCTATACAAAATCACCTTAAAAGGTTGGCCTCCCAAACTTGATTTAGATTGGTTTATAATATGGGTGGTAACCAAACTTCATAAAATATATAAGAAGAATGTCCAATTTATTTATTTAACAGTTTCTTTTTATCTCATGGAAAGATATATATGTATATTATGACAACACTGTGGAGAGAACATGTTTTACTGCCGCACCCTTAATGTAACGCCAAAACTATTGTTGTTTAGAGTGTTTGGGGGGAACCGACTGGCTGTTTATTCGGAGTGCAGACCATTGTGTGGTTAAGTATGTTTTTTATAAATGTTTCATAGTTTAGCTTTACAGAGAAATAAAAAACAATCGGTGTAACTCGGCTTGTTTGGCTCGCGCACTTTCACCCGCGAATTACTGGGATTATGCTAAGTGTTAAAGTGTGGATCTTTGTTCAAGGTTTGCAGTTTAATTCTTGGCTTAAGATGTTTCTGGTTTTGCCTTTTGTTACATTATATTCTTAGTTCAGGTTGATGCTATGTTAGCTTTATTAATGTGAAAGACTTTTGTTTACGTTAGAGTATACCTCATTGGTCTGTATGAATAATTCAGCACCCGGTTATGTAAAATTTTTGTTAAATATTACCATGTTAGTGTAAAATTAACATTGTTATGTTAGAGAACACGCTTGACAAAGTGTGAATAAGTTTCGTTTTTGTTGGATGTTATGTTAGTTACTTTACATATATATATATATATATATATATATAATATATATTATTATATACTATATATATATATATATATATATATATATATAATATTATATATAATAATATATTATATATATATATCTATATATATATATATATATACATAGTGAAAAAAGAAACAATCAAAGAAAAAACAATTTAATATACATCTTACATGATATGTTTTAAAACAGCTACATATAATAAAAAATTACAATCGTATAATTATATAAAAATATTTAATAAGATTGAGTTCGTTTAAGAAGGTTTAACATTTAACATACAATGTGAGCATTCGATGTATTGTTCTAAACTTTCCAAGACCTTCAGTTGTGATATAGGTATAAATATCTCTTGCTGATATTTTCAAAGATTGTTCTTTGTACCCTGGCGATTTCATCTCTTTTTCATAAAGGAAGGTGAATTTTTCAAGGTTGAGCGCCTCGATAACTGGTGTTTCCTGTGATTCGAACACATTGTGCTCATCGTACATCGTATAGAGTATACCATGCGAGAGGTTAATAAGTTCGTCCAGTAAATCAACTTCATTCAACCTTTTAGATATTTCTTCGTGCATCTTGATAAACGCTGTAATATTTTCTTTACCACTTACACAAACACCAAAGGCAGTGGGTCGGAATATCCCCGTTGAATTAGGTCTCCACCACATACGTAAATCAATGGATTCAATATTGTTATGTAGTGAAAAAACAAGAGTTAATCTTTTTGAGTCACATTCTTCGCCGCCATTGATCGCAACTCCCCACGAATTTGTCACTGATGAAGAAATGTACTTTTCATTTATCCAAGTATTAACTTCATCGAACACCCGACTTAATTCTTCACAGGATAGGAATAATGGTCTGTCATGGGTGTAAGACGAATCGGAACAGGTAAAGTAACGCTCGCCACTCGACTTACGACGGAATGTTAAATTTACAATATCTTTTGGATGAGATATCTTCCATGCTACAATATCGTTTACAAATTTATTATTCACGAGAGAAACCATTTTTATAGTTTTAAAGTCAGACAAACAACTGATGAAGAGCTTCATTTGTCGCTCTTTTAAGAAGAATGTAATCCTCTCTCTCTCACAATAACGAAAGATGATGTAACAAACCAGTTTATACAATGCTAACCCTAAACGACAACCCTAACAAGAAGGATGGGCGTGGCTTATAACTATTGCGTAATGTTACTTTTTTTTTTCATACCCCTAGTGGTTTCATTTGTAATATAGTATTAATAAAAAAATGTTTTTTAATAAATTTGTTAAGTTGACCCTGTGTAAACAAGGATCATAGGTATTGCGTAATGTTTTGAAAAGTGGGAGGAGGGGGGGAGGAGTTTGAACAATTTCTCGACTTGTATTTGATAAACTATAGTGGAAACAGGAACGCACATCGCTTCGTACATGATATATCTTGGAAGCATTATTTATTGCTAGGCAGGTGTAAACGATTCCAGCTTTTTTATTGTTTAGTCATTTTATTCGATCATAAGGTATGTTAGGTTTTTGTCATTGTGTGTTATATCCCTAGTTGCAGGAAATGATATATGTTAGCTTTATTGGTGTGAAAAACTTTGGTACGTCAGCATATATTTGTTGGCGAGTTGTTGTGAATAAATGTTTTGTTACATGTTACTATGTTAATGTAATAATATCCTGGATTGTTACAGATACGTTTGAAAAAAAAAGTGTGAAATATGGTACGGGGCTGTAAGCAACGTCAGTTACTTTCCTGTTGCAAGTATGGTATTTTGTTAGGTTTGATGTTAATACATTATATTTCTTTTTGCATCAAGGTTATGTTAATGTTAGCTTTATTGAAAGTAAAACTTTTGTTATTTACTGTTTTACGTTTAGTTTATGTAAAAATGTAAATTTTTTTTACGTTATAAACATAAAAAGATAAATTTTTTTGTAAAAACAAAAAAGTTTTAAAAAGAAAATAAAGATTAAAAACTAAAAGTTTTTTTTTTTAAAAAAAAAAAACAAAGCTAAAATGTTCAAAGTAATGAAATTCACTTAGCTGAAAGTATTTTCAAACAAAAAGTTTTTTAAAGAAATAAAAGGTTTAAAAATAACATATAAGTTTTTAAAAAAACAAAAAGAAAAAAGATGTGAAAAGCAACGTTCTATATGTTTTTGCTAGTTGGTTTACTTTGTTCGGTTAAGGTATTGAACTTTGTTATGTTTAGGTGTGGGCCTCGACTTCCATGAAGTCATAGGTTATGTTAGTGTGGTTTGATGTTATACATTATATCCTTAAATCAGGTTATGTTATGTTAGCTTTTATTTGATGTGAAAACTTTGTTATGTCAGCAATATATCGAGGGTTAGTATAAAAAGAACATATTTTTTTATGTTATGTTTATTCCAAAATGATACTCGAAATATGACTGGAGTCAACAAATCAATAGATCAATACCCCAATAGATCAGGGTTGGGCCGGGTAGGGGGGAGGTAGGGATGGTTTTGATTTACTGATTCAGTGATTTACCGTTTTAGGGTATGTAAAACACATTTTTTACGTTATAAAAACATAAAAAGAATAAAAATTTTAGTAAACAAAAAGTTTTTTAAAGAAATAAAGTTAAAATTAAAGTTTTTTTTAAAAAAAAGCAAAAAAACTAAAATGTTTTTAAAGAAATAAATTACAAATAGCTAAAAGTTTTTTGAAACAAAAAGTTTTAAAAATAAAGGTTAAAAATAAATAAAGTTTTTAAAAAAAGAAAAAAAGATGTGAAAGGCAACGTTCTATATGTTTTGCTAATTACTTCACTGTAAAGTTAAGTATTGAACTTTGTTAATGTTAGCTGTTTATTCGTGTTTAAGGTATGTTTAGGTTTTTTCGGTGTATGTTATATTCTTGGGTTCGGACTATGATATGTTAGCTTTTTTTAAGCCAAAACCTTTGTTACGTTGGCATATATTCGTTGGAGTCAGTATGATAATTAGGTACGGTGAATGCAAAATATTACAGTGTTAATAGAAAATAGTAATGAATATGCTTAGAGATTGTTGAAATACGTATGAAGGTTACGTTTTTTGTAATGCAAATGGTAAGTTACTTTTACTGTTTGTTAAGTTGGAACTTTGCTTAAATGTTCATGTGATTTTTCAGGCAAGTGGTATGTTCGATTTGATGTTATACATTATATTCTTGTTACATCAGGTTATGATATGTTAGCTTTTATTGGATGTGAAATCTTTGCTGCGTTAGCGTAATTTTCGCTGGTCAGTATGATAATTACACAAGATTGTGATAAAGTTTTTGTTAAATGTTACTTTGTTAATGTAAAAATAATAAATGATATGTTAGAGATATGTTTTGAAAAAGTATGAATAGGTTTACGTATTGTATGCAAATGTTAGTTATGTCACTGTTGTTAAGTTTGAAACTTTGTTAATGTTGACATGCTTATTCGTGTATAAGATTGTTAAGGATTGTGGAGTGTACATTATATTCCGTAGTTTCAATATGATCCTTGTTTGCTTTATTAATAATGAAAACTTTGTTACGTTAGCATTATATTCATTGATCAGTAAGATACTTACACAAGGTTGTGATAATTTTTGTTAAATGTTACTATGTAATGTAAAAAAAATCAGTGATATGTTAGAAAAGTGTAAGTAGTTTACGTTCTGCGCTCAAATGTTAAGTTACTTACTGTTGTTAAGTAATGAAAGCTTGTTAATGTTAACTGTTTATTCATTTTTAAGATGTGTTAGGTTTGATGAATGGTACGTGGTATATTCGTAGTTCAGGTGATGCTATGTTTTCTTTATTAATGTGAAAACTTTGTTAGGCGGTTAGCATACTATTCAATTGATCAGTATGATTATTTAGACAAGGTTATGAATAAATTTTGATTAAATATTACTAATGTTAATGTAAGAAATATCAGTGATATGTTTAGAAAAAGTGTAAGTAGGTTCCGTTCTGCACTCAATGTTAAGTTACTTTATTGTTGTTAAGTATGGATCTTTGTTACGTTAGCATATATATCGTTGAACCATATGATAATTAGACAAGGTTATGATAAAATTTGTTAAATATTACTATGCTAATGTATAAATATCCAGGATTTGGATAAGGGATGGGGGGAGGGGTGTGTGGTTTGATTTACTGATTTACAGGTTTAGGGTATGTAAAAACCCAAATTTCTTAAGTTATAAATATGAAAAGCGTAAATATTTAGTAAAAACAAACTGTTTAAAGCATATAAAACAAAAATAAATAAAAGTTTTGTGTTATGTTATACAGAATATGACATGAATCACTAGATCAAAAGGATGGGGAGGGGCGTGAGGGGGAGGAGGGTGAGGAAGGGAGGAGGAAGGCTCCAAGAGGCTCCAGAGCTCCGTGAGGTCAGAGCCGGGTGTGAGCGTGGGATTAGATACTATTTTAGCTTTAAGATAATTGTTACAACGTAAAATTGTTTATAAGTTAGTTGCCGTCCACCGGAAATGGTCACTTTGAAAAATGGAAATAAAAAAAGAAGTTGTTTAATTTTGTTGTTTTTTTAATTTTTTTTTTAAATTTTTAAATTTTTTTAAAAAATTTTTTTAAAATTTTTAAAAAAATTTTTTTAATTTTTTTAAAAAAAATTTTTTTTTAATTTTTTTTTTTTTTTTATTTTTTTTTTATTTTTTTTTTGTTTTTTTGTTTTTTTCTTTTCTGTATCGATGATACATCATAAGAAAGATGTATATACCAAGTTTCGTTGTTCTACGCCAATATTTCAGTTTTGTGGGGCTGGTGACCCCCTTTGGGATGTGAACGGATATTTAACCCATATATGATATGGGTACTAGATATGAGGTGTATATACCGATTCATCGTTCTAGGTCAATATTTCAAGTTTGGGGTCCCGGAGACCCCCCCTTTTAGAACTGTGTACGGCCTATTTAACCCATATATGATGTGAGTACCTTAATATGGTATGTGTATACCGAGTTTCAATCGTTCTACGCCAATATTTCAGTTTTGGTGGGGCTGGTGACCTCTCATTTGGGATGTGTTCAGTATTTACCCCATGTACGATATGGGTACCTTAAATAATGAATGGTTATATAACCGAGTTTCATCGTTCTATGATCAATATTTCAGGTTTGGGGTCCCAGAGACCCCCCATTTAGGGTGTGTACGGTTATTTAACCCATATATGATGTGAGTACCTTATATGGTAGGTGTATACCAAGTTTCATCGTTCTAGGTCAATATTTCAGATTTGGGGGCCGGTCCCAGAATTTGGCCAATCGGTAATTTTTACCTCCGGATACTCTAAGATAACATACCTAAAAAAAGGCTGTAATTTCAAGTTTTCGTTGTTCTATGTCAATATTTCAGATTTTGGGGTGAGTACCCCGTCAGGGGCACCCCCGGTCATTTTACACACCCTGGGTCATCCTAAAGATAACATCCTCAGAAGGTTGTATACTGAGCGAATTTCATCATTCTATGTCAATAATTTCAGATTTGGTGGGGCTGGCCCCCGAATTTGGTAAAATCGGTCATTTTACCCCGTATACACCTAAGATAGCACTAAAAAGGTTTGAATATCAAGTTTCAGCCTTACTACCATCAAATTTAATGTTTGGGGTGGGACCCCTTCTGGGGGATCCTAGACACCCCTGTACGGTCTTATAAACCATCAATATTTCGAACTCTACGACATCGATAACCCTTATAAGGACACCAACATTGTTGTTATACGCCTGTTTATTACCTAACCCAATGTAGATATATATCGAACTCGGAAACCGGATGATGCGAAGAAGAAACCTCGGTGGAAAAATAAAACATAATATAATAATAATAAATAATAATATATAATAATAATACAGACAGATCAACACTAACCGATGTCTGAACCAAACCGAACCGCCGCAGCGGCCGGAGCCGGAGTCGGAGTCGGAGTCGGAGTCGGAGTCGGAGTCAGAGCACAACACACCTCGAAATTATGATCACTCCGTGATCATAATTTCTTCGACGTAATAATAATAATAACAATAATAATAATAATAATAATAATAATAATAATAATAATAATAATAATAATAATAATAATAATGTGTATGTGTATGCGCACGCACGCGCTCACGCGCCTGACGTAACTCTCGGCTGCGCCGAGATTAATCGGTCATCACGCTCGACCACTACTCACGTTTTAAGGCTTAAACTCAATCTTGGCGTTGGAAAGCCAAAAAGGGTAATAACGAGGGCAGTAGCGGCTACGCTCTCGGGGGTGACCCCCCTCTATATACATCCTACAGACTTGAAATTTACACGGATTCGAGCTTAACCCATACATAGATTATATTCCAAGTTTCAGACCTCTATCTCTTATACTTTTTGAGAAAAAGCTGTAGGCGGTCAAACTGGAACAATACTACTGATGTCATCGAGGCTCATATATTGGTACCACCTATACACTCCTGCTTCGGCTACGTGAACATAGAGGCATTAGCCACCGAACCTTATACTCTCGTAACCTGAAGGAACATTTTCCATTCAGAGAGCATTCAGAGACTTGCTTTACTCCGCTGACTTTTCAACACAGTCAGATCTTATCTTCGGAGTCTAATCTGCAATTACTTCTCATTTTAGAATCATTGTTTATTAGTAAATACAAGACTTTTCTTAACAACAACGTATCTAGTATTAAATTATACCTTTCCTAATCTCCTACTTAAAATCTATAGTTATGTAAATTCCCCAACTA
>JABUQX010129303.1:17500-20333 GCA_015478945.1 Trachelipus rathkii
TTGCTGCCAGAGGTACAAAGATGGCCAATGTGTAAAAATTTGTGGACTATAAATTTTGGCATTCCACTGAAATTCCACAATTTTTTTTTTGGTAGTCCTCTAATTGCGGAATTGAGGAATTAAATTGCGGAATGATATAGCCATTCCGCTAACTGCAATTCCGCAACATTTTTCAAATTATCGCAATCGCAATTCCGCAATTTATTTTGGTATTCCGCAATTGCGGAATTGCGGACTTAATTGCGGAACGGCCACCTCTGATATATATATATATATATATATATATATTATATTATATATATATTATATATATATATAATATATATATATTATATATATATTATATAATATATATATATATATATTATATTATATATATATACATATACTCACGAGTTATGTTACGCGGTGTATCACCGTACGGGATGTTAAGTATGAAATGTGTAAGAATATAAGTTCGATTATTTAATTCATTAATGAGGATGGGGATGTGTTACGTTGGTGTCTGCGCCGACGCGCAATAACGAAACCGCGCACAAACATGCGAATGTCAAATGGGATGATGTATTTTTTATTGGTTTCTGTGAAATGCACATAAAAAATGAGGTGGGCTCTTCCTCTTGACATTATTTGATATGGTTGTTCGTTTCCACGCAATGTACCCATAAGCAACTAGACGTCCTCCGTAGACATCATGTGCCTACAAAAGCCGAAACGTGTCAATATGAAATAATTAGATTAAATACAATAGGTATACCCAATAGTATTTAAAAATATCGATACAACTAACAAAGGAATTAAATTAAAATACCTAATGCATACCCTTTTAGATTACATTGATATGTAGCCTAAATAAATACGGCCATGTTGAATGTGTAAAAACCAACTAAACAGTTTCATATGGAGGTTTAATGTCATAAACCTACAAATTTGCGTAATAAAGTGTAGTGAAACATATAACTTCAGAGTGGTTTGTTTAGTCAAAGCCATACATTTGGAACATGCCAAGTGACCAGTATACGCAGGACAGAAAACGTGATATGTTGGAGGTGTACATAACGAAAAACAGGAATGCTGGCAGAGCTGCTGCAGAATATGGACAGCGCTATCCACATCGACGACCGCCAAGCCACATGGCATTCCATAAAGCTTACAGACGGGTTTCAAGGTACAGGGTCGATAGTTCAAACCCCCTCATCACATACGGGTGGGGGGTCGTGTCCGTAGATTCGACGTCGACTGGACGTTCTGCTATACACCCATGAAAATCCAACGTCCTCATTACGGCAGTCTAGTTCGATCTTGGGAATATCGAAAGAAACCATACGACGGGTTCGTATTGCATACAACATGTATCCATATAGGCCATACATTGTACATGGTTTTGCATCGTGGAGACCAAAAAGGGCGGCTGGGATTCCTGGCTGTCATTGATTGCCTTCTAATGGACGTACTGGACTTATTGGAAAATATCTTATGGACCGATGAATTTCGCTTTACCAATAACGGTATGTATAACAGGTGGAACTTCAGACATTGGGCGGAAACAAACCCCCCCAATTCAAAAAAATAACATTCACTAGCATCACCAGGTCTCATAGTCAGTCAACATTTAGTGTGGTATACTCAATAGTAGGATTACCGGCCTTACTTTTTCGAGGGAAATTTGACAGGACAGGCGTTACCTCCATTTCCCAGGCAGACGCGTCCTTGTTGAACCTCACTGATGATATACCTTAAGAAATAACGAAGAATATATTTACAACTAATGGGTGCCCAGCATATAATGCAGCTATAGTGACGAACTAACCTCGAACAGAACCTTTCCGGTAAGATGGGATCGGAAGATCTGGTCCATTTCCATGGCCTGCGCGTTCACCTGACTTAACACCACTGGACTACTTTCTGTGGGGGTATCTCAAACATATCGTGTACGCTGGGTTTAATGACCCAGTAACCTCGCCCGATGATCTTCGCCGTCGAATAACCAACGTATGTAGGGGAATCAACCCGGCATCACTGTCAGTGCCATGCAATGAAACCTGGCGCCAGAGAGCTGAGGCATGTATTCGCGTGGATAGAAGCGTCTTCGAACAACATTTGTAAATACTGGTAATGTACACAGGTTGAAACCGACCTGAAGTTCTCTCCCTTCTTGCAATGCTGTGGATAAGATTCATAGGTGTAAATTTGTTATGATAATATTAACAACGTTATTACATTACATTTTTCGATATTATGAGCTGTCTTGAATACCATTGTTTTCTTCACCTTTTCACATTCACGTTTTAAATACTATTGTTGGTAAACATTGACGCTGTTATGGGTACATTTGAGAGGAAACGAACAACCGTATCAAAAAATGTCGAGAGGAAGAGCAAACCTCATTTTTTGTGTGGCCATTTCACAGAAGCCATAAAAATATCATCCCATTCGACATTCCACATGTTTGTGCGCGGTTTTTGTATTGCGCGTGCGCAGACACCAACGTAACATTTCCCATCCTCCTTAATGAAAATAATCAAACTTATATTCTTAAACATTTTCATACTTAAACATCCGTAACGGTGATACACCGCTGTAAAATAACAGTGTGAACCCTGTATAATATATATATATATATATATATATATATATATAATATAATTATATATATATATAATATTATATATATATATATATTATACTATATATATATAATATATATATATATTATATATTATATATATATAATATATTATATATATATGATATATATATATATATAAATATATATATATATATATATATATATATAATCCGGTTATATATATATAACCGACTGCCGATATCC
>JABUQX010129304.1:0-30000 GCA_015478945.1 Trachelipus rathkii
AAAAATTTATATACCAATATTTCATTAATTGTGAAAACCTGTTTTAATAAAAATTTTTTATAGCTTTTACCTAAAAAATTACGATTTTTTTATTTTCTATCTTTAAATTTTTTCACATATAACAAATTGGAGCCCTTCAGAGTTATAAGATTTTTCCTAATTTCAACATTTGAAATATATTTGGTAAAGCTCTTAAAATTGAGTTTTTTAACGGTATTTTCTAGCTTAATTTGAAAATTAATTAGTGTTTAAATGTAAATTGCATTATTATTAATAAAAGCTTAGATAAAAGCGATAATTATATAATTATGTTATTTTAAATGATGTTACTTTAAATTAATAGTTTTTTTTAATTATGTAAAATATTTATTCAATTATTTGTTATTTATAATATACCCTAAATATTTTTAAATTTTAGTTATGTTAGCCAAGCCTATGTTTTTAATTTTAATAACATATTATTATTTGAATCATATCTAAATTACTGCAAATTACAATATATAATTGAGATCCTGACCATTACATTATATATAAAATTTAGAACTCTTTAAAAGTACGCGTTTTTATTTACTCATAATTTTTCAACATTTGAAATTTATTGGTAAATCTTATCCCTCTAATTACCGAGTATTGAGTAGGGATTTTACAGTCTATTTTATATTATTTTAAAAAATATTAAATATTTTTAATTTCCTTGAAATGCAAGTTCAAATAAATCATGATATAAGTGCATTTTTAATTTTAAAGTTTATTTATGGTGTCTTAAATTAATTTTACGTTTTTAATGAATATGTATCAATCCTTGTTTTTTATATATTATATATCGTAATATATTTATTTCATTATAGTTGTTAAATATATCACTCTGTTTATTTTATAATTATATAAAATATAAATTAACTATTTCTAAAATTATGAGCTTTTTTTAAATTATTTCACATTACAATTTAAAACTTAAAGTACCATTTTTTCCATCAAAATTTTACCAACAAATTTGAAAATTATTTTATGTAATATTAAATCTTTAATAATTGAGTTATTATTATTAACGGTATTATTAGGAAGTCAATTTGAATTAAAATTTAATTATAATTGTGTTTCTTTTTCATTATTCAATTATTCACAAAATTATAAAACTTTTAAAAAAGCGAATTTATTAATATAGTTTTACGTGTCTTAATTATTTATTATCGTTTTTATTAAATGAAATTTCAATATTTTGTTTTTATATAACTCAAATAATCTTCACTATTTACATTATTTTGTTGAAAACGTGGTATTTTATAATTAAAATATTTTAACTTATCTATTTCATCAGCTTTATCTTTGCCATATGGTAAAAATTTCTTCTTAATTAATTATTTAATTATCTAACTCTGAAAGTAAAAATATTTTCTATATTAACATTTAATACATTTGAATTATATTTGGTAAATCCTAAGAATTGTAGTTTTTTAACTTGGTATTTATATCAGCTAATTTGAAAGATATATGTGTTTTATCATTTGATTAATTGCTATTAAGAGGTATTGGTAAGAATTTGTCAATAATTTATAATTTAAACTATTTTAGGTATTTGTATATTATAATTATTTAACATAAAAATATTAATGAGATATTTATTTACATAAATATATTGTTTTTATCTTATATAAATCTTATTCATATTAGTTGTGAATAACTGTTTTAATAAAAAATTTAACTTCTAAAATTTACGTTTATTTATTATATTATTCTATAATATTTTTATCACTCATTTAACACAATTTACGAACTTACCTTAAAAGTTAACGATTTTTTTCCTAAGGTTTTATCAATATTCTCACATTATGAAGTTTAATTTAGTGAGTATTATATATATATCTTAATAAATTGATTTTTTAACGGTTATCAACTATTCGATTTATTGTTTGCCTATATGCTTGTTTCATTGATTATATATATAAATTTCAAAAGTCCCTAAGTAAGCTGGATATTATTTTAATTAGTTATTTAGCAGGTGTCTTAATTATTGAACGTTATTTTAATTATGAAATTTTCAATATGTGTTTTTTATATACCAAATATTTATTCATTAGTTTGATGAAAACCCCTCTTTTAATATAAAAATTTTTTAACTTAACTAAAATTATAGTTCTTCTTTATCTCTTAATTTCACTAATTTAATAAAACATCTAATTTAGAACTGCTTAAAATGTGCGTATTATTTTCTACTCAAATATATTCCAACATAATTGAAAATTAATTATTTATATGTAATATTACTTAATTAAAAATTGAAGAGATTTAACGATGTATATTTTATTCCGCTAGTTAAAAAAATATTAATTAGTTTTACTAAGAAATGCATAATTATTCAAAAATGTATATATGAAGAGAATTTTATATAATTAGTTATTTCTAATGAAATTTATAAATTGTAATCATCGTTTTTATTTAAATGAATTTTAAATAATATTAAATTTGGTTATTTTATATATAATACAAATATTTCATTAGTTATGTATAAAAACCTGTTTTTAATTATAAAATTAATTTAATTTTTAAAATTCTAATATATACTTTTTCTTAATATTTTTCAATTACATAATTAATACTTAAAAGTATTATTAACGATTTTCTAATTTCAACATTTGAAATTTAATTTTGGTTTTAAAATCTTAAAATTGGAGTTTTTAACGGTATTATTTGAAATTATTTGTTAAATAAATAATAAATGTGTTTTCTTCCTAATATTCAAAAATAAGAAAAGCGAATTTATTAATAGTTTTAGGTGTCTTTTATATTTGTTACAGTTTATTATTAAATAGTTAATTATATTATCAATATTTGTTTTTATATACCTAATATTTCTTTACATATGTTTTTTTGAAAACTGTTTTTATAAAAAAAAATTTATATGCTTTTCTAAATTTTAAAATCACGCTTTTTCTTATATTTTTCACATTACTATATTACATAAATGTTGAACTCTTATAAAAGTACGATTTTTTACTAAATTTCATCATTGGAAATTATTTGGTAAAATCTTAAAATATTGTAGTTATTTTTAAACCTAAAATAACAAAATAATAACGCATATAATAAAAAAATAATGTGTTTCATTGAAATGCAGATTCAAAAAGCAAGAAATGGTGGTGAAATTTATATTAATTTAATTATATATATATATATATATTTATTATATATTAAGTATTATTTATTTTAGGATTACAATTTTAATCAGTATTTTTTAATGAAATTTTTTCCAATAATATGTTTTTTATATATTTACGAAATTTTTACATTAGTTATGTTATATTATAAAACTTAAGTTTTATTATAATAAAATATATATAAATTTACTTACTTCGAGATGACTATTAGTAATATGTGAAATTTAATTTATTAACTCATTTACATAATATTTAGGAACCACATTTAATAATAAGTAAGATATTATTTAATTATATTTATCACTAATTATATTAATATTTATTTGAATAATATACTACTTGGAGTAATAATAATGTACAATTTAAATTGAGTCTTATAATATACGGATATTTAATTATCAGTCATATTAATAGATAAAATAAATGTGTTTTTTTTCTTTTGGAAATACATTTCAAAAAGCAGAAAAGAAGAATGTTGTTGTTGTACAAGTTACCTTGTTCATAGAAGTGTGCTCTTTAATGTACCATTGCATTCTCATTATCACCTGATTCATATTCAATAATTTCGCTTTTGTTTTAACTACCTTCTATATATTTGGCCAATACAAATAAGGATTCTTTGACTGGGTTGAATGAAAACTTTCGTGTGGTAGTTGTTAACACTGGTTTTGTATATTTCATTTCTTTATTATAATTATAGGAACTCCTCTCTTAACATTTGAACAGAAGCATTCAAGTTATTTAAATAACTACGGTGGTAAACATATAAATAAGTTCACGAAGTTCGATGTTCTTTAAAAGGGTAAGAGATACGGTCTGGTTATATATATTCCAATACATATCTTTTATATATACATATATTTAGATTGGAATATATTTGGACATCGATTTATTGGGAATTTTCTACTGAAAAATTAGCTGTTTTACTTTTTTAAAATCTGGAGGTGTATTTCAAAAAAATATATTTCAAGTGGTTCTCAATATATTGATATAGGATAAGTGGAATCATAATTTGGATTAGTGTTTTATTCTTCATACTAGACTATAGAAGCACATTTCATAAAAGATAATATCGATCAGACCAGCATTAGCTCCGTTTCTATATATTAATAATAATTATATTTGGGTGCTGGGATGTAGTTATATTAGTTAAATTAGACGTTGTATTGATAATAAAGGGATGTAGAATCTATATTTATCTAATTGGATTGTATTATATTTATAATTCTATTTTTTAATAAACATTTCCATCTCTATTACTTCAGTTTTTATACTTCCTGTTTTTTTTTATTAAAATTTCTTAGACAAAATTTTATCTTCCTTTTACCGACGGTTCTTTACCTTTTAAATCAGACTTTATCACATTTAAACTAGACCTGAATAACTTTTTAATAAAATTTTTGTAACATCTTTACAAATGTTAATAGATAGCGATAGGTTTAATTAGGTGGAAGTCTTGATTTCTTTTACTCTAAGGGAATTATATGCTTTTCATTATTCACTGTATATTTTTTCCTTTTTTTTATTGTCATATGCATATTTATTGTATTTTGCATTGGACAGAGTTAATTTGAAAACTGTGATTTCGAATCAATTTCACATTTGTTTGACATTTATCTACACGAAATATTTTAATAATCTAGAAAATTTTATATTCTTTATGTTTGTTCAAAAGAGGAAAGCGGGTAATTTATAATATTAAGTTAGTTTTTAGGGTGTCTTAAATTGGTAGTTATTAATGTAAATTTCAATAAATATATTTTTAATCTTGTAATTATAATATTAAAAAATGATATACTACCTACATCCAAGAGCTACTGTTACTTTCATTACAAACAAATTCACTCATTCTACTAACATTTATCAACTTCAATTTATTTCATTACAATTTTTCGGACCTTACACCTTTAATAATATTTCTTTTACAATCATTAATATTTCTTATATAAAGAATTTTATAAAATTCAATTTATATGTAAAATATTTATTTGGTGTAATAAGTGGCAATAATTAGAGTTATTTTTTTATAAGATATATATATATTATATTATATATTATATAGTTAATATTTTCAAGCAATTAAAAAAATTATATAGTTTCATTAGATAATGCATAAAAAAAAAAAATTGCTACACTCGATTGTTTTTATAATTTATCATTTTTTTGTACTCATAATTTGACGTTTTTAAATAAACAATTTCACTATTTTTATAGTTTATTTATTTTATATACCGATCTAATGTATTATATATTATTTTACTTTGTTTGAGTCATCATGTTTAATTTAATTAATTAAAATTTAAACTTTAAAATTAAGCTTTTTCTTTAAATTTATTTTACATCAATTACAATAATTTAACTTTAATAGTACGATTTTATCCTAAATTTCAATCTTCCTTGATAAATTTAATATTGGTAAATCTAAAAATTGTTGAGTTTTATTAAACGGTATTTATATACTCTTATACGACTAAGTTTTGTAAAATATTGTGTATTTTTTTTCTCAAATGAATAATATTTCATGATCAGTTTTAAAATTATAAATTTTTAATTATCATTAGTTTTAAGGTGTTAAATATTTGACGATTTTTTCAATGTTATACATTATTTTATAAATATTTTATGTGTTTATTTTATATATCCTATAAATTAATTTATCATTATTGTGAAAGAATTGATTTAATTAAAATATAAAAAATTTTTTAGTCTTATTAAAAATTTACTCTTTTTCTTAATATTTTTCACATTACAAATTTAGATACTCTTAAAAGTACGGATTTTTCCCTAAATTTCCACATTTTATGAATTATTTGGTAAATCTTTATAAAATTTGTAGTTTTTTTACGGTTATTATTATATATTAAGCATTATCTGAAATCCTTCATCCCTTCCTACACATGATTTGAAAAACATTTGGGTCAAATGAGGAACTAAAAAAGTACATCAAAAAGGAAATTTATTAATAGTTTTAGGTGTTGTCTCTTTAAGGAATCTGGGTACGTAAAACGACATATCCCCTCTGGAAGTTTATTATCTTATATATATTTAGTGTGAGATTTTATTAAAAAGCATATAATTACTGTATGTTTTCTTATCATTGGGTTTATTAATTTTGGGTAAAATGATTTTTAGTTTTAGAGTATAAGAAAACAAACTATTTAAACTTTTGGGGAATGTTTATTCCGGTGGTTTCAATCCTGTAACTGATGTTGTGATTGCTGTATTAATCGAACTCTTTTATACTAAACAATTACATATAATTTAGAACTTCTTTAAAAGTACGATTTTTTCTATATAATATTTCATAACTTGAAATTTATTTATGGTAAATATCTTAAATTATGTAGTATTATATTTTATAACCGGTATTTATTTATCAGCATTAAAAAAAATAATGTGTATCATTGAAATGGAAATTTGATTTGGACAGAAAGTAAAAGAAAATTATAGGTTAAGCTTACTCGATTATTTTAAATATTTACGGTTTTAGACTCTATTCATTATTTAATATTTGTTTATATATATATATTTTATTAACTATAATAATTCCATTAGTGTGTGAATAAACACTGGTTTTTTAATAAAAATTTTTAACTATTCTAAATTTTTCCTTTTTTTTTTATCTTAAATATTATTTCTACCATATAAATGTTAAATTTATAGAATTCTCTTAAGGAAGTTATGGTCTTTTGATATTATTAGTATAATTATTTTTAACTATTAAATAAATATTTTTTGTTTTTATGGTGTTAATATTCTTTTTAAAAATTGTAGTACTTTATTTATCAACGGTTCTAAATCCAGCAAGTATGATGAAAAAATAATGTTGTTATATTCCTTATTCGACTCGCAATCAGGAAAATTTTCCATAAAATTATTTTGTTTTATATTTTCCTGTTCAAGAGTTATTGTTTTTAATTGACGTTTTTAAGTCAAGTATAGCATCTAAAAAATAACTGTATATTTCATCTTAACATATTGGAATTACATTTTAAGAACGAGGCTGGGAGCCTCTTTGGAATAACATCCTAAGAACGAGAGAGCCTCATTTACTTATATGTTCTATAAATTTTCAAAAACTAAAACTATTTAGGAACTCTTTTGAATGTATATTTAGTATAAAACAAAATTGATATCGAGGATACTTGTGTAAATTATTTTGAGTTATATTAATTTTTAATAAATTGAATGATTTTTATCGAGTATTTTAAAGTACTAATATTGTAAAAATATTGATGTTAGCATTGAAATGCCATTTCGAAAAGCAGAAATAAGTCACGAATTTTTGTTTTATATTTTTAAGTATTATTTTGAAACATATGATGAAATTGAACGTTTTTTAATGAATATAATTATTCAGTATATTTTTGGTTTCATTTATACGCTAAAATTAATTTCAATTAGACCTAGAAAACCTGTTTTATAGAAAGAATATTAACTTCTATAATTACGCTTTTACTGGATCATTTCTTTCTTACAATACACATTTTATATATTATAAGAATCCTAATTAATATAGTACGTAATTTACATTTCATATTTGCAACTATATTTGAAATTATTTGGTAATTTCATCCAAAATGAAAAGCATTATATCACTTATTACGGATTTTAAATGAACGAATGGAGTTTTAATTTTGATATCATTATTGAATAATATCAATTTCAAAAAAGCATGAAAAAATTGTATGTTAAGTTTAAATAGTTTTTAATTGAAGTTTACAAAATTTTTGACGTTTTATTTTAATATATTATCAATTAATTTTGTTTATTTATCATTATTTAACTCATCATATAAAATATTACCGAAATTATATGACACATACTTATCATCGTATAAAAAATTATTAACTTATACTAATAAATGTATCTAATCGTACTATTTTTTCTTAATTATTATTTTTTACATTACAATTAATATAATTGAATAATATTATATTAAAGTACGGTTTTAGGGAATATTAAATCTTTCCTTGGTGTCTATAGATACATTTGTGGACAGATAAAAATATTTATGTCTAGGATTTACGTATATAAAATTCGTGAAATGATTTAACCTATTTTAGAACCTGCGTGGTGCTTTCTGTCTATCGCGGAATTTACCGGTATCCGAGCTCTCAGAGCTTCGGGGGTGTGTTTTCATTTGCATATAGGCTAACTCGGCTTAAATTTAAAATTAAGTTTCGAGGGACTTACAAGCTGTACTGCATAAATTTTATATTATATCATCATGATATATTATAATTGGTCGCTCATAATAAAAATTTAAACGTTTTAATAATATTATTTTATTTAACATATTTGGTATTCACTATGGTGCTCGTTTTTGTATCACCGGCCTGGTGACGGCTTGGTCGATTAGCTTAACATAGTTTATCATTCATATAGTTCTAGATGAGATAAAATCTCGTTAATAGATATTATTATTTATAAAACAAATTTAACTTCTAAACTTGGTTTGCAGTGAGCCAGGTGGAAGGCATCTTTGTCATTTTACTCAGAGAAAGACTTAACAAAATAAACCTTAAAACGCTCTGTGATTACTTATATGTGTTTTAAACATATATTTTTGAACGTATTTTTACTATTTTCATATAAAACAATTATTTTTATGCTATCCATATTTGTTCAGTTAAAATTTGTTCGATGACATTTGAAATCTGAAATTGGTATATCAGCTACGTACTCTGAATTATTGAATTAGAGGAGAGTTATTAGTTAGACTAGGGTTCACAGACTCCGATAAAGTTAAATAGTTGTTAAAAAACGAGTAGTTAGGCGATAATCGGCCTTGTTATTCAAATATATAAGACATACTAAGACTTGAGATATTATTTCCTTATTTTAGGTGTGGTCAACTTGTTGTGTATCACTTACGTTGAGTATTTTGATGAATGTAAGAAAAACTTTGTCTATATACAATATTGAGTTTTGGTATAGTATTGGTACAATATGCCTCCATAGAGTAATTAACTTGCTATATATGTGAGTAACATGGACAATGCCATGTCATAAATATTGTAGATCATATATTTTTTAGCTTTTCTTACTTTAACTTCATTTTTAATTTAAGTTGATTTTCACTACGTGATCAATAATTTAAGTAGATCTTCTCACGTAAAATAGAGAGACTGATTTTGTCTTCTCAAAAATTTTCAACATATACATACGAAAGTCCTATATCATGTGAGTAAATGTGTTCTTAGTAATATTTGAGATTTATTATTGATGCGGTTTATTTTATTCAGACATTTTGTCTCTTTCCATAAAGTAGGAATAGATCTCGTTGTGGTGTTGAAATAACTTTCACATTAATTTCGAATTTATATGGCAATAGATGGGGAAGATGAATTTTCATATTATAGTAGCTTATTAGGGTGATTTGTATTTAATTTACGTGGTTCTACTAATTTAGAAAATGTTTTATAACATATTTTATTGGTGTTTATTACATTATAGTATTCGCGGAACATGTTTTTATTCTCTCTTACTTATGGGTTGTTTTTTAACACACATATCGTTTTTTTGGGTTTGAGTAAAGAAGGACTATCTTAAAATATTTTTATTAATAAATTAGTCTTGGGAAAGCTCCTAATCTAGCTAAGCTTTCATGTTACTGCATTAAATTTTTTGTGTACATTTCAAGGATTGATGATTAAGCTTTGTAGAATATTATCCGCGAATTTTTTAGCCTTGAAATGTTGTGTCAATAACATATATAGGGACACAAATATGATGCGTTTGAAAGTACATGTAGATAAGGAAAGATTATGGTATATGCAGAAGATTATTGGTGTAATTTATTTTAAACGGTAGATGCTATTGATGATTCGAGCGCATATATAACTATGACCAAGAGATATAATCTAGGAATACCGCCTTGCTGTTACAATCCACATTAGTGAAATGACTATATTCTTTGAACTGACTAGATTAACATAGTCAGCAGAGAGAAAGAGTGGTAAATATGTGTTGAATTAAATAGTTTCTTCACTTGTAGATTTCGTTTAAACTCTAGAAACGATTTTTATGAAATGACAAAATTTTGATCTTTATTGATTTTGTTATTATATATATATGATAATATTCATTACAAGTGTGAATATTCCAACAAACGGTGTGTTTATGAAATAAAATATTGTTAACACCATGTTCGCTAAAGAGGATAGATATAAATTAGGACGTGAAGAGGGTCTCGCTGTAATGTTGGTTTACTTTCATATATTTTCACGATTAAAAAGGATTTATTATAAGATTGAGCGCAAACTCAAAAAGAGAGATAGATGCCTTTCTTGGCAATAAATTTCTTCTGAACTCAAATAAAGTTATAAAAATTTATTTGTAATTTAATAATTGTGGGTGAGTTTACACCTTATAATTTAATTAATTTTATTTTATATATTATGTAGATACGGTGTACTTAGTTTTTTAGAATATGATAAAAGTTAAGAAGTCACAGTATTTAAATTGATAAATGAATATATGTAGATAATATATAGGCGTGTAATGACGCATATATATTATATGTTTTTGTATTAGTTTGTAAATTAAAAGGTTATCGCTCACAATTACGCAAGCTCCGAACATTTCATATTTCTCGAATAAACTAAAAAAAAATTTATCGCCATAAAAATAATTAAGAAAGAAAATAAATTTTTGATACTCAGATAGGTATATATGTTGGAAATTATACTTTGCAATATTTGTCAACTGAAAGAATTTAATATCATATATGCGAGTATAAATTAAATACATCAACTGACTATTAAAGTATGGTAGATGAAGCTAGAGTTCACCTCAATTTTCTCACAGATATTAACAAGCTGACGATTTTTTATTTTTCTTCTCTGTAGCTTGTAGAGGGAAATTAAGTGTGAATTATTTTTCGCGTAATAATTATTTCATTTAAATTAATTGGTTTATTTAACGGTTATATTTTCAGCATTTGGTAAAAATTATATGTGTTTACATTATGAAATACAAAGTTGTGTAGTGTTAAACTTGTGCAGAAATTTTAATAGTTTTAGGTGTCTTAAATTTAATCGATATTTATATTATCAATGAATATTCAATATTTTATTGTTTTTATAACTTATACGCAAAGTTATATATAACTTTAAGGCATATAAAACCTGTTTTATATAAATAAATTTTAACTTCTAATAATTACGCTTTTAGAAAGTCAAATTGTTCTAATAATTTAATACTTAAATTTATAGAACTCTTTGGATACGAAGTTTTCTCCTACATTTGTAACATTATTTGGAAAAATTTATTTGCTAGCTTTCTTAATATTGCGTGTTTTCGGTCAGCGGAATATTTTTTCACATTTAAAAAATAATGTTAGTTTTATTATTTTAATTTTTGAATTAAATATTTACAAATGAAGTAATAAAGAGAAAGTGAATAATTTATTAATAGTTTAGGTGTCTTTAATTGTTCTAATTTTTTATTAATATTGAATATTTTAAATTTAATTATTGTTATTTTTTATATTATACCTAAAATATTTTATTATACCCTTACTATGTGAAAATATAACTACTATATTATTAAATACTAATAAAAAATATTTTTAAATATATTCTTATTATTATATACTTTTTTTATTAATAAATTTTTGCCATCACCTCATTACAGAATTACTTTATTAAGATACCATTACTTAAAATAGTACGATTATTTTTTCCTAAATTTATCGAGTTCATTTCATGAATAAATTATTTTGGTAATCTTAATATTAGTAGTTTTATTAAGATACGGTTTTATTTCAGTACATGTTGAAATATAATTTAGGTTTCATTGATATGTGCATATTCATAAATAAAGCAGTAAGAAGTGATATATTTTTTTATTAATTGTTTAAATATATCTTAAAATTGCGTTTTTTATGAAATTTTCAATATATTTGTTTTTTAATATACCAAATTTTATTCCATATTCAATATAAAAAAAAAAGTTTATTAATTAAAATAAATAATAACTTATTAATAGGTTAATAGGTTGTTATTTTCATCTTTAAATAATTTTTTCACTACATAATACTTCGCTCCTCTTATAAGTAACGATTTTCTCATAAATTTTTCACACATTTGAAATAATTTGGTAAGTCATATTAAATTGAGTTTTTAACGGTATTTTTCAGCATTTTGAATTAAAAATTAATTGTGATTTTACTTGAAATGTACAATTTAAAAAGGCAGAAAAGCGATATATTTTAAATAGTTTTAGGTGTCCTTAAATTGACGTTTTTTAAATGAAATATTTCTACTAATGAATTATTTTGCTTATATATGTTCAATCATAATTTCATTAGTTGTGAAAGACTGACCTTGTTTTATATATTAAAAAATTTTAAACTTTATCTAATATATACGCTTTTTGCTTAAATTTTACATTACATTAATTTAGATTACTTTAGAAAAGTGGTTTGGGTTTTCCTAATTTCAACATTGTGATATTATTATATTATGGTAAATGTTATATAATTGCATACCGTTTGAGCCACGGTATTTATTATTATATATCTCCAAGACATTTGAAATAATTTTGTGTAATTTAATTCATGCTTGATATAAATGGATGTTATATTTCAAAAGATATCAAATATAAAGCTTAAGAATTAAATTATATTATTAATATGATTTTATATAGGGTCTTTAAAATTGCCTGTTTTTTTTAATGAAATATTGCTCATAGTTGAAGTTTTTATAATAATAGTCTCAAAATCTGATAATTAATTTTGTTGTAATCCTGTTTTATAATAAATAAATTTTAGCTTCTAAAATTAGCTTTTTCTTAAATTTATCTAACTTTAGACTAAATTTATGAATACTTTTAAGATAGAACGATTTTTTCCTAAATTTCATTAATATTTGAAATTATTTGGTTAAAATCTTACAATAATTGAAGTTTTTAATACGGTATTGTTTTATCAGCATATATTATGAAAAATTATAATTGTTTCATTGAAAATGGCAACTTTTAAAAATCAGAAATAGTGAATGAAATAGTTATATCATTATAATGGTAGTTTTACTTAAATTTAACGTTTTTTAATGTAATAATTTTCAATTATATTTGTTTTTTAATATACCAATATTTCATTAGTTGGTTAAGTAACTTGTTTAAAATTATTAAAATATTATTATATAAAAATTCAAAAAAATCGCTGTGGTTCAGTAAGTTATTTTCTAAAATGAAAATAGAGTAATTCTCTTAAAAGTTATACGTTATATATTTTTTCCCTATAAAATTTCAGACATTGGGATAAATTATATTATGGTTTAAAATTATCTTACAATTGAGTTTTTAACGGTATATTTAGCTTTTGTAAAAAATATGTGTTTCATTGAACTGCAATTTCAAAAAGCAGGAAAAGTAAATATTTATTAAATAGTTTTAGGTGTCGTTAGATTGACGTTTTTTAATGAAATATTTCCTTTAATATTATTTTGATATTATTTATTAAGTTATAAACAAATATTTCATTAGTTGTGAAAACCTGTTTTCATAAAAAACTAATTTATTATACTTCTAGAATTAACGTCTTGGTGATTTAAATTTTATTTACATTATCAAAATAAACAACGACTAAATTAAAACACAGATTTTTTACTAGAATATTAGATAAGTTACTATCTTCGGTATCGACAAAAATACATAAAATTATAGTCCATATCAGTCACTGCTCTTAAGCAAATCATAATTTATAATATATAGATAATGTATTATTATACCAGTAAATAATTATTTTGAATAAAGTACAGAGTGTTTTTATATATATAGTTTATTTACTGTAAATCTTATAAAGTGTATATATGTTTTTTATATGTTTATTTACTTAAATCTTATTATATGTTTTTATATATTGTTCTTTTCAGTATGTATGTTTTGAAAACCTGTTTTCATATAAAAAATTTAACTTCTAAATTTAAGATTACGGCTTTTTCTTAAATTTTCCATACAAATTTAAGAACTCTTAAAAGTACGATTATTCACTAATTTTCTTAAATCACTTTATGAAATATTTTACTGTATGTAATTGTTAGCTTTGAAATTGTAGTTATTATACCAGTATATAAATTCAGCATTTTGAATAAAGTACAGATGTTTCATTGAAATTAGCAATTTTTTAATAATTTAGAAAAAACAAAAATACAGGAATATATTAAGTTTTAATAATTTCTTTGAAAATCAGTTTTTTTTAACTGTTGTAATTTAGCATTTAATAATGTTATTTTCTCAGTATAATAAATATTTCTAATTAGACGTGAAACCTGTATTTAATAAAACTTTACGCTTAAGTGCTAAAATGTAAAATGAAATTTATGTTAATTTGTAAATAAAGGTAGAGTGTTCACAGACTCACTAATAGGGCCTAGAATTATGATGTTTTTGCTAAAATTTAAAGATTTGAGTTTAATTATCTGTTATATTTCTTACAGTTATTATTGTATTTAACGGTATATTATTATTTATATTTTACTTAGTATCTGTAAAATAAATTAATGTTTTAGTTGCATTTAGATAATTGACCATTTTACATAATAAGCTAGAATAGCGAATTTGTTTATTAAGTTTTATAGAGTGTATTTAGAGTGTATGGTATACCTTTTTTAATATGATTTCAATTATGTTTTTTCAATATCAAAATATTTATTATTAGAACCTGATATATATATTATATGTTTTAATAAAAAATTTTAACTTCTAAATTATCTCTTTTCCTTCAATATTTCTCAACTACTACATAATTTATATGAACTTTACCTTATAATAAGTACGATATTTTTCTCCTAAATATTTAATGAAATTAATTAGAATTATTTTGTAGTAATTTATCTTAATAATTGTAGTATTTTTTAATTAAATGTATAGATCGATTGATTTTAATAATTTGATTTAAATAATACCAAACACTCATTAAAACGGATCTGAAAGTTATTTTCAATAAACGTGAATTTGTAAGATTTATTTTATATTATTATTAGTATTTTAGGTGTTCTTAATAAATGTACATATTTATTATTAATGAAGTTTCAATTAATTTGATTTTTATACCTAAATATAATTCTCACATTTAATTTGTTTTTTTCATTTTTTAACTAAATAAATATTTATTAAATTATTTTCAAAATACTTTAATATTTAGTTCGTGAAGTTAATAATTCTGCTCTCATAAAAATTTGATAAACACTTTGAAATAAAGAATTTTTTTCTCTAAAATTTTCACGAGTTTAAGATTATTTGGTAAATCTTAATAATTGGTTTTTATTTATTAACTAATGATTATTTTTTATGTTGTAAAGAATATGTGTTTAATTTAATTGTGCAATTCCAAATAAGATTAGAAAATAGCAAGCTTATTAATAGTTATTTTAACTTTTAAGGTTAAATTGTAAATCATTTTCTCGGTTTCAACCGCTTTGCATTATATTTTATTTTAAAATAGCCTAAATCATCTCAAGTGTATTTATATGTTCTGAAGTTAATCTCTTTTGTTTTATTATTAAATAATTAATTTTTTAATATCAACTATTCTAAATTAGTTTACCTTTTTGTGCTTAAATTTTTACTTAATACATTTATATGTAGAGGTTAGATATCAAAGAAGATTTAAATCTTGCTATGCTGTAATTATCGTTTCATTTTATATTATGTTATAATATGATATTATTATATATCTATATATATGATTTTATATATATGAATAAATATTGGTTATATATATTTATTGTAATATATATATATATATATTATATATATATTATATATATATATTATATTATATATATATAATATATTATATATATTATAATATATTATATATTATATATATATTTATTCGGGTACTTGGGCTCACAATTACTCTTATTTGGAATGGGCATACCATATTTGGTAAGCTATGCATTGGTGAAAATTAGAATTCGTCACACCTTAGAAATTCGTGGCTTGCAAACCAAACGCAATATAGTATGGCCTTGTAATCTGGGTCGGAAGCATGGTCGTTTCCTCTCGGTACAAGGAGCCGATTAGTTCTCTGTGGCTCAGTCAACTATCAGGGTGTTTTGGTGACTGTGAACATATGGAAATCTATCAGCCTGATGCTTCAGATTATTATATATTAATATATATTATTTTATATATAAATTATATATATATATATATATATTTATATATATATTATAATAATACTATATATATATTATATATACTACCCTTAATTTTTCTGTGTGTGTGAGATAGTTTGCAACGTCATAGTGATAAGTGCTTAGTAACCTGCAATTCGCTACCGCTTAAGCTCGATTCAACCATTTATATTATCTATATTATTATATATACTATATATAATATATATATTATATTATATCTAAAAACCCTATATACCTATATATATATTATATATTATATTATATTTATATACCTAAAAATATCATTAGGTATTATATAATACAATTATATATATAATATACACATACTCTTATATAATTACAGGGGATAATGTGTAATATATGGTATGTTTTCTAGACATAAACTCTATTGCACTTATTTTATATATTTTGTTTTTCCTAATGCTGGATGAAAGTTTCTCGAAGACATTAGTAATGAGAGAAGTACTTTTGTAGAGAAAGATATCTCTAGATAAGTAAGATGGTAAGAAAAATGTTTTTAATCAACACATTACGATAAAAATAGAACAGAATATTTATTGATATGAAGTTTTAAAAGATAAAAGGTTAAAAAATTATCTTTTTATAAAAATATGACATGTTAATTACCCTGAGCAGATATGTAATCAGTCTGATGTGACAATAAGTAGGGTTCCACTAAAGCAAATATGTGATCACCGTCAGAACTGCTAATATGAAATGTTAATTACCCAAAGCAAATGTGTGATCACCGTCAGAACTGCTAATTATGGATATTGTTAACATTTATAAAAGGGGCTATTGGGGTGACATGAGTTTTTATAGTTATTTACATTCATGTTTTATTTTGATATATGATTTTTGAATCTGATTTTTATATCTGATTTTGTATCAATGGTAGAAGTCCACAGTTTTCCCAAAATCTAAAGATTTCTTGTTGAACACAATTGAAAAGCCTGTGTGCCGAGTCGTACTTACAATTGGAAAAATTCATATTGGCAGACTGATGCAAGGATTTCAGTTCCGCTTACTTCAGAGACCAATTTGGTCAGATGATGTTTTAAGGGTCCGAACCCCGGACCGAGGCCCCACGACTCAGCCGCCTCTACTTAAGCATCGAGAAAGGATGCATAAGTAAGGTTTAGATGCGATAAAACAAATTTGTCATCAACATCTATTATATTTATATATATATATATAATAAATATATTATATATATATATATACTATATTATATATTATAGATATATATATATATATTTTTAACCCCAAAGAGAGCTCTCTACGAAAAAAGGTTTCTAGAAACATATTAGGGTGGATAAATCATCCAATTTATCCAATAAAATTTTACGAAATTGTTTTATTATTATTTTATTATTATTATTATTATTATTCTGTCTATGATTTGCATATCTGAGAGTAACGTGAGGGACTGACTAGCTAGCAGTCGTTCGCATTATTCCTTTTATAGCACGTCGTTAAATTACAAAAATTCTTAAATAATAAGAAATTTTTAATTTAATCATATTATTTTATTATTATTATTATTTATTTATGTTGTTATTATTATTACATAGTAGAAGGTTGAAAGGGATGATTTCTTCCATCGTTATTTAACCATACCATATAAGTGATTAAAATTGGTTGGAAAAAATATTTCCGTACTAATTGAAACGATAATTAATAATTAATAATAATAATTAACCTATGTACATGTTGTCAAATTTTCAAATATTTTACTAACAAATGCTCTGTTTTTTGAAAAAAGAAACTACTTAATTTTAAGAAAACTTTGAAGTCGGAGTCGGAGAATGATGATAATAATTATTTTTTATTTCTTCATCTCTTTCATTATTCATTCTTTTCTTTAACTTGGCAACTGCGTTGAAAATTGCACAAACAAAGAGAAAGAATTCAGGAGGGAGTTTCAAAACCATTGCCTCACAAAAAACGTTGTTCGCTGTGTCGGAGTCGTGAGCGAGAAGTTGTTTACAAAAAGTGGAGTCGGAGTCCCGAAAAATCGAACTGACAGACCAACCGACTAACGGCGCTGAAATGCGTACATTGTAAACATCTCGTTCAAATCAGACACAAGCGCTCATACACTAGAGCAGCAGTAGAAGTCCTTGAAACAGAACTCTCTTTGTTTTCTTCCTTTAAAACTATTTTCAACTTCACTTATATATATATATATATATATATATATATATATATATATATATATATATATATATATATATATATATATATATATATATATATATATATATATATATATATATATACTATATATATATATATTTATATATATATATATATATATATATATATATATAATATATATATATATATATGTTTAAAATATTCTTAAATATGTATTTACCGATATAAAATTAATGACATTTTTTTATTGGGAAATATCTACGGGTGGTTTAATTTTAAGTTGATAAATATTTTAAGCTTATAATATATATATATTATATTATTATATATATATATATTATATTATTATATTATTATATATATATAATATATATATATTTATTATATATTATATATATATATATATATATATATAATATTCGTAATTACCTATATGAGGGTATCCCATGATATTTAAACCCCATTTGTTGATTCCAGGAAAGCCTGAACAAGTCAATCCAAAAAGCTAACACAATTAAAATATTTTAAGTTATATATAATATATATTAATATATATATATATATATACTATAATATATATAATATATATATATATATATAATATATTATATATATATATATATATATATAATATATATATGGGGATCATTGAGTTGGGGAAAACGGAGAATTTTCTAGCCTCCCCTGAGCCTAGAATAACCCTAATATAGGTGTCCTAAACGTTGCATAGTAGTAAAAAAGTAGTAGAAGTAGTAGCATACGAGATCCGCAGACAACATTTTTTCTGTCGAATTTTTCACCATTTTGATAGTATAGGTGACATATTGAAAACCTCCTATTACTATTTTTTGCAATTTAATAAAAATCTATATAAATATATATATATATATATAGTAGTAGCGAGAAGTTCCGCAGACAACATTTATAGTTCCAACACTAGTTGACATTGCTGTTTGAGAGCATACAGGAGAGATAGTTAAGTGTCATACCGACATATTGTGCATTATTTTGTGATTACGAAAAAACAAAATGGCGGAGGAACCAATTTCGGAGATAGGAAATAACGGTGCTGCTGACGAAGAGAGAGATGAAGAGAATCTCGGGGTGAATGAGGGTAGTAATGATGAAGGCCATGACCTAGAGCAAGCAACCGGAGGGGGGGGTGGAGATGAAACGCCTGTAACCCAAAGGGGGGGACAACCTCCCATAGGGGTTCCCCCTGCCCACGCTCCTTTAGACACAAGGGCCAGTCAGAACCCCTACACCGCTCTTCTTAGCCAGACATCCCAAGTAGTAAGGGAGGGAGCCCCTCCCCCACGGGTCGAAACTCCACCATACATGCAAAAAACGATTGCGGTAGACAACACGTTGGACTTACAGTTAAAGCCTGCTACTATTGACACTGCTGTTAAAAGGAAACCTCGCAGAAATTGGGGGGGATTTGAAACTCATAACCTCGATGAAAGCAAGTGGGAGGGCGTAGAGATACCGAACACCTCCCCATGGGGGACAGGAGACCCCCCAGCGATCCAAAATCAAGCCATAGGATCAGTCCAAACCCCTGCTGGGCCTAACAACACTCAACAACAGGCAAGCGTCCTCACAGGAGGAGTTATGGGAGGAAACACCAACGAAGGTGCCCCAGCAGGACAGAACAACTCAACTTATGGGTTCTTACCCACGGGGACGATGCCCCAACCTTTCTATTACGCAGGCATGCCACCTGGTAATTACCCCATGCCTAACCAACCACCACCTTACCCTGGAGCATGGCAAGGTTATCCCTATATGCCTCCACAACAATTTGGAGTCCCTTATTACCCTACTAACCTGTTTAACACCGCTTTTCCAACGATTCCCGAGAATTTGAAATTATTTGGCAAACATTTGAAGACAAGAACATGGAAAGGAATCTTGTATCCAGACTTCGTCACTTCTTTGAATGAAAAGCTAGATGCTTTAGGCCCACTAACTGAAAGTCAAAAGATCACTTTCGCAAAGTCAGCCATATCAACCGACCAAAATAGTGAAGCCAGGAAATACCTTCTCCGAGAAAATAGCTTTTCAAAATTCACCAGATTACAAGATTTTCTCGCCCAGTTAAAGACTTTTCTACAACCGGAAGAGAGGAAAACAATTTTCGAGCTCTGGTTGGACTTCTTAGAATATAGAAGAGAGAGAGACTCAATCTTCACAGATTTTGTGCTAGAGTTGAAGGACCGATTACGAAAGTATCAGAACCGCCTTCACGATTTGGATGATAAAGCCATGTTCAACTCAAGGCAGATAAACATCTTAGTCACAGGGAAGATCATATTCAAAATGTAAATGAACGAAGAGATGGAGAGAGATTACGAGAGAAGATCCTTAGAGTGTTTGATACAGAGATGAACTTAAATGAATTGATAGAAAAGTTATCTCAAATTTCGAATGGAGCTTTATTAAAAGATGAGAATAGAAGACCAAATGAATTTCGCACCACTAGGGTATTTTTGGCCAAAGAAGAATCGGGGGGGAGACAGGGGGTGGGAGTTAATAATTCATACAGGGACAATAGAGAGCCATTTAATAAGCCAAGGTATGAGGAGAGGGGAAGGGAGGAGGTGAGAACCAGTCACCCTCCTCAAAGGAGGAGAGATGAGGTGAAGTTGAGTAATACTTTTCAAAAGAAAAGAGGAGAAGTGAAGACAGGGTATGTCACACCGAGATATAAGGGTTTCTTAAAGAATGTCCGCCCAAGAGCTAAGAGAACACTATGTGTGCTTCTTTTGTGAATCAGTGGGACACTCGTCCCAAGCATGTCGTTGGGGATTGCCCTATTGCCAAAAATGTCAGGCAAACCATAGAAGGGGATCGCAACAAAATTGTAGAGGAGCACCGCCTTGGAGGCCTACCCCAGAAACCCCGCTGATGTTCACTCCATACAACAGCAAGTTCGATATGGAAAAAGGGATAAGAGCGGAAAAGCCAGAGTCTTACAACCCAGGCCAGCGAGGGCCCAGGACCTTCTCCAAGAAGAAGAAAGGGTACAAGCCCTCGGATGGGAAGGTAAAGACCAACGCGAGAGTGTATATGGCTGAGAGCCAGCCGAAAGATTTCGAGGTGAATGAAGAAGTGGAGTATGATGATAGGATGTATGAAGAAGAACTTTCTCATCCTCAGGGTAGGATAGAGAATGAAAATTTTTAGAATCGGGCAAAGAGAAGAAACGTGTGAAGAAAAAGTTTAAAGATAGAGAGAAAAGATGGGAAGCTAGGCGAAATAAACAGAAAGGAAAAGAAGTCGTGCAGCAACCTTTTAGACTGGGACGACACTTTTACACCAATATCTACCTTGCTCCATCTTTAAGTAGTAGGCAGACGAAGACCAAAGTTTTGGTTGACACAGGATCTAGTGTCAGTATCGTCACCGCCCGGCGGCTCAAACAATTGGAAAAGGAGGGAAACTTTAAAGTAGTCCTCCGTAAGACCGATTTAGTAGTACAGGGGGTGAACAGTAAGCCAACGGTCTTAAAAGGAGAAATACAACTATACCTTCGCCTACATAAAAAACATTACCTCACTACATTCCAAGTGAGTGATAACGATGGAGAGAATAGTTGGGATATTCTTTTAGGTAGCAATGTTTTGTCTAACATTCCCATAACTTTAAACTTCTTTTCTGCTAAAATGTCTATCATGGAGGGTAGAGAGATAGACATTCCGATCTTTGCCGATCCACTCGGAATTTATTTGGTTAGAGAAGTTTCTGGAGGGAATCTTAAAGTAATAAGGGACCTCAAGAAAAAGGAGGAGCAGTTGCCCCCGGCCCGAGGGTCGAGAGGGGGGGGAACAAAGGATTCGAACCAAATTTTCGCTAAACCAACCGCACGTGCTGCGGATAAGCATCTTTTTCCTAAAGGGACCGCCTTGCCAGCTAAAAGCGCACGCAACGCGGATCAGCATCTTTTTCGTAGGGAGGCCGCCTTGCCAGTTAATAACGTACGCAACGCGGATAAGCATCTTTCTCATAGGGAGGCCGCCAGGCCAGTTAGAAACGTAAGCGCCGCGGATGAACCTCGCTCCTATAGGAAGGTCGATTTGTCTGTGTCCCAGAGAGGGAAGACAACCTCTTCAGTTCGGACTTCGAAGAAGCTGCCAGTGCCTATACAAGGGAAAAGAGATAGGGAAATTGCCTTGAACGGAAAAGCTCCAGTTGAGACAGACAAGGTGAAAGGGAGGACAGGGAGGGAATTAGCTACTCCCCCCTCAACCCATCACAGCGCTGATCAAAGAGGGGCCAGATCCAAACTCAAGCACACTCCCTCAATTTGGAAGAAAATTTGGGCCAATCCGAAGATTTGGAAGTTTTGGAGAGCGATGACCATGAAGGAGATGGCCATTTGATGATGGATGAAGAAATTAAGATAGATTTGAAGGTAATTGAGAAGACTGTTTTACCTAGTCAATCATGCGGATACCTAAAACTCCGACCTGAAACTCAAGATGATTTTGAGCTGGAGCGAAAGTGTTTAATAACACCAGCTTTCACCAAGGGACCATTGTACGTTGCTAATACAATTAGCCCAGTGAGGGATAACACGGTTATCCTCAGTTATATCAATTTGAGTGACCAATTGATTAGCCTGCACAAAGGTGCGACCATAGGAGAAGGGTATCCGATAATTAGCGAACAGATCAGGAGAGGCACAGACGTAAGAGGACACCAGAGAACAGTTTCTTCTAATGTAGCCACCTGCTCAAAAGGTCTCACGAAGACAGAGTTAAGGAGGGTATACAAAGAGATCATAGAAGAGAAGATGTCAAAAGAGGATGCAGAGAATTGTCTTCTCGAAAATCCGGAGCACATGGAGGAATTGCTAGAGCTCCTCATGGACTACCATGACGTATTGGCACTAGATGATGATGCTGTCCCAGTCTGTCCACTTCAGAAATTTAAGATTGAGCTGCTACCCGATGCCCCTAAAGTAATCTTTCGAAAACAGTACAGATTGCCACATCGGTACTTGCAGGACATCGATGATTTCACCGATTCCGCACTGAAGAAGGGGTACATCAAAGCAGGGTACAGTCCCCACTCGTCACCATTACTCGTGGTGGCCAAAAAGAACAGTCCGAAACCAAGGGTGTGTCTGGATTACAGGTACCTCAACTCCCATAGCGTTCAGGACGTGTTTCCTCTGCCTTCTATCGACGAGATTTTCACATCCCTAGGGGGTAACACGGTATTTACATCCGTAGATTTACTGGATGCATACAACGCCTTGGAAATAGAGGAAGGGACGCAAAAGTTGATGGCATTTAGGACGAGGAAGGGCCTCTGGTGTCCCACTCGCTTGATGTTCGGACATAAGAATGCTCCTAGCATTTATGCCCGCACGATGACCATGGCCTTGAACCACCTCTTAGGACCAGTCGCACAAGTCTATCTAGACGACGTTTTGATCCTGGGCAGGAACGTGGAGGAACACTTTGAAAATTTGAGGAAAGTACTCACTGCTTTCAGAGAAAATAAGCTCAGAATAAAATTATCTAAGTGTAGCTTTCTCCAATCAGCTGTTTTGTACCTGGGATTCAAAATAGGAAGAGATGGAATTAGTCCAGATCCGGCCAAGGTGGAAACAATGAAGAGTTTTGTCCCTCCTACGAATGTGAAGGAGACACAGAGTTTGCTCGGTTTCTTCAGTTATTTTCGCTTCCTCATAAAGGACTTTGCCGCAGTAGCACAACCTTTGTACGATCTGATAAAGAAAAATGTTCCTTTCCTTTGGACGAAAAAACAACAACAAGCTTTCGACACTTTGAAAGAGAAACTGGTGGTGCAGCCACAACTAACTTTCCCTGATTATAGCAAGGAATTCTTCGTGAATACAGACGCCAGTAATTACGGAATAGGAGGGGTGTTGGTTTACACAACTGAACAGTGAAGGGAAGGAGAAGCCCTTATCTTTCGTGTCCCGGACACTCAGAGGAAGTGAGTTAAATTATGATACGATAGAAAAGGAGTGTTTAGCCGTGGTGTTCTGCTTGCAAAAGTTTAAGAACACCATCTTCGGCTATAAGGTCACTATCATCACCGACAACCAACCTCTCTGCTTTATTTTTAGAAATAAGCAGCAGACCGGCCGTTTAGCTCGATGGAATCTCTTAGTAAACAGTTTCTCACCCACCATAGTGTATAAAAAAGGAAAGAACAACGTTGCCCCCGACTATTTGAGTAGGCATCCGGCATCTAATGTGTTTCTGGTCAAAGAAATAGCGGAAATAGAGAGAGCAAAAACAACAGAAAAGTTCCCCCGAATAGATTTCGTCTTGAGTCGGGAAATTTCATGCAAAGAACAGGAAAATGTCCCGTGTAGGAAAATTGGTCAAATGGGCCGAGAGAATCCCAGAACACCCCCCACATCTTAATAAAAGGCATTTTACATTACGCTGTGGAAGCAAAACCTTATCTTGTACATGTTCCAGACAGTATGATTTACAGTGTGATAGACCAGTGCCACGCTTCATTGGCTAGCGGACACGGTGGTCAGCAAAGAACTGAAAAAAGAGTAGAGGAAAAATACCATTTTCCTGGTATTCAAAAGTTAGTGAAGGAATACTGTAGTCAGTGTGTGTCATGCGCTAGAACTAAGGGTCCTAGGCCCCCGGTAGCAGAGATCAATCGATGGCCGCTGCCATACACCCCCTTCTCACGCGTTCATGTTGACAGTATTGGAAAATTGCCAGCTTGTACAGGATCAGGAGCCAAATACATCTTAGTATTTCGCGACGTTTTGACGCGGTATGTCGAATTAGTGCCTTGCAAGACGAGAACGAGCGAAGAATGTGCCAGAGCATTACAAGAGAGGGTCATATGTAGGCATAGTGCCCCTCAACTGTTGGTCTCTGACAATGCCTTGGAATTTACGAGCCAGGTATTTAAGGACTTATGTAAGGCGTGGAGGATAAAGAAGGTGGAAATTTTGCCTTACAAACCATCCCAAAATGGTGTTGTGGAAAGAATAAATGCCTGATATTGAATCTTTCTTGCGAACACTACGTGAATGCAAATCACCGAGACTGGGATAGGTACCTGAGCTTTGCCCAAATCGCTATCAATTCCGCGTATAATCGATCTATAGGGTCTTCTCCCCATTTCCTTTTACATGGTTACATAAAAAGGCTCCCTTACGAGATGCCTGATTATGTATCACCCTTTGTGAATAAGTCAGAGAAAATGAGATTCATTTCAGACGAAGTAGATACGATAGTAGAAAGGATCGATTATATAAGAGATTTGGCAAGAGAGAAGTTAGAAGCGGAAACCACAAAAACTTTGGAGCAACAACATAAAAGGGCCAAACAAAGAGAATTCAAAATAGGGGATTACGTGTTCGTCAGAGCAGTTAAAAAGCCCCATCAAAGTTCGAAATTATGTGTCAAGTTTGACGGGCCATATATCGTCCAATGTTTGAGAGGACCTAACAAACTGATAGTGTATTGTTTAGAGTCAGGCCGAACCTTCCCTGTTCATGTAGACAACGTTAAGGTGGTCCCAGCAGAAAAGTTCACCGAGTCACATTTTGACTTTATGAATGATGAAGTTTGGAACCCCCACGCAGTGGAAGAAATGTTGAGCTCCAAAGAACAAAAAAGGGAAAGAATTGAGGAAAGACAACAGAGAAGAGACCCAGGAGTCCCTTCCGAGAGAGAAGAGAAAGAAGAAGAAAGAGGAGAAGAGGAGGAAGAGGACGAAGAAGTAGAAGAAGACGAAGAAATAGAAGAAGTAGATGAAGTGGAAGAACTTCCTCCTCCCACTAATCAAATGTCTTCCCAATATTCTTTCCAAATTCCCATGACGCCACAAATTCAGTCCGGACCCAGCCACTTTCCAATATCCCATTCCCCACAATCTCACCAAGAATACTACAACTCTTACTCTATTCCCCCACCTCAGCCGGTACCAAGTGGTACGAATCCCTGGAGCCATCCGCCTCCAGTGCAACAACCGACCCCGGTGGAACCCGTAAGAGAAAATAAACCTGTGGAAGAAAGAAGATTTAGCGATGAGATTGTAGAAAGAAGAAGATACAGCGATGTACTCGCCGGAAGGGGCCGCCCAGGCAATGAATTCAAGTGTTCCACTCCAAAAATTGACTTCCCTAAAACTCCCTCCAACCCTGCGGTGCGGAGAAAAGAGTTCAGACCATCTTTGTCCCCAATTCAGCAAGAGATTTCCCTAGACCCTGTTCAAGAAATTTCTCAGGAGCCGCCAGCACACGAAGGTGAGGTGTATGGAGCTTATGGTGGAGCCCCTCCAAGAACAAATTCCCCTGTGAAATCTCCAATTTCCCCAGTGAAAGATGGCCACTATCCCATTCCCTCGGTCGTAGATTCATCTCCTAAGGTATTCATCCCAGATAACAGAAAACAGGACCCCTCTTACAGGCCCCATAATCTGTTCACTGGTCCTAGAGATTCTACACCCCGAGTTACCCGAAGTCAAACAAGGATGAAGGAACAAGCTTTACAGCAACAGCCCGAGGCAAGTGACAACACGGAGACTACAGCGAAGACTCCTGTCCAGCCTCCACCTGTCGAATTGGATTTGAACACCACAGTCCGCGGAGGAAAAACTTGGTATTTGCCTCCTGGTTACTAGTTCATCCCAATTCTGTATATACTTCTGTATATTCCTAGATTTAAGAGAAAATTCTTTAGTTTGTAGAATGAATTCTTCTTATTCTGTTAGTCTAAGAAGGATACTTTTAATTTTAAGAGTAGGATAAAAGTACATTTCGCTTTGCGTCTGTACTTAAAATTTTTTTTTTGTTAAGTAGTTAAGAAACACTTAGTGGATTAAGAAAAAGATTAGACTGGATTAGTTGACGATCGTCATAATTTTAAGAAGATTAGCTTGGATTAGTATATATTCTTAGATTTTTTTTTAAGGAAATTAGTCGGGATTAATACATATTCGTAATAACTCTAATCTTAGTACCTCTTATCTTAGAATTTAGATGTAACTTCAATAGATCTTAGAATAGATTAATTCAATACTAGTTATTACTCATTTTTTATATAAAGAAACTTTTTAAAAATATGTTTCACTCTCAGAATAAGGGGGGGAGAAAAGAATTTTTAAAAAAAAAAAAAAAAAAAAAAATAAGAAAAACCAAAAAACTTTTCTATTAAGAAAAAAAAAAAAAAATAAGTAATAAGTAAGTAAGTAAGTAATATTAAAACCAAATTATCAATTAAGCAACTAATAAAAACTAAATTAGTAAGTAAGTAACTAAGTACTAAATAGTAGCTAACGTTAAGTTTAAAGAACTCTTACATTTAGATTTTTATTCTACTAACTCGATTATAATTAAGAAACCAGTTAGTTTAGGTAGTTTAGGTAATAAAACGCAAATGCTTCAACTAACCAATTAATTTTAAAATATTAATTAAATATAGGCGACCTTTAAAAAATTTCAAAACCAAGAAAAGTATAAAGTATAAATATTTCAGAAATGAATTTCGGAATACCAACTTTGTTGCTACTCATCATTGTATCAACATGCCAAAGCAACCTCATAAATGAAAAGAAGAAACGAAGATTCTACCCGGTTTAGTTTTGTATCGTACAGGAGAAGTCAACTTCATAGAAGGATACCTCGATCTAGTTATCTCATTAGAATGTCCTCCAGATATTAAAGAAACTATCATCAAGACGACTAAACTGGTAACCAACGTCAAAGAATCATTTCTACCATCGTTCGAAACCACATTTCTAAATGTTTCAACACATCAAAGGGCGCACCAATGGGAATTCAAGCTAATGACCATCCGAGTAAAAGTGTTAGCCCAGAAATTGAACGAAGTAAGTGATTGCCCTTGGATCTCTGCAACGATCAAAGGGAGCGAGGCCCGCTTTTGTGAATTCGGAGGAGACGTCTCAACATTCTCTTGGCACTGGCTACCGATAAACAGGTAAAACTACTTCGAAAGAAAATCAACATCTTAGGTAATTATGCCTCTACTTCAAACTTATTGATTACTGAACTAAAGGAACAGTTGAAAGCGAATACTCGTACTTTAATAAATTTTAGGGATAGCTTACAAAAATTAATAGAATTTCAAAGTAGTTTAAGTGCAACGCACAATATAATAAACCAGATGGGCAGTATTCGGGCATTAATAAATCTAATTGAACAGACAGTTCAGAATATACACCAAATCCACCAATTGGTGATAAATTCACTCCAACTTGCCAAAAACAAGATCACAAACTCCCAACTTTTTTCTCCCATCTTCCTATTACCTTTTGTACTAGAAATGAACAAAGAAACTAAACTTCACACAGTCATTCCTCTAGAAACAAAAACCTATCAAACCTTTTTAACCTACTCTTGGACTATCCAATCTGATGCTAGTCCCTACGAATTAATCACTCTAATTCCTTTTATCTCAATAGAGAAATTTGTCTCCTACAAACTTATATCTTTTCCTACCCACCTTCCTTTAAACAGATCATTAGTTCGAGTCATGTATAACGACCCAAATAATTACTTCTTTGTGAATTACGGTAATCGAAAATACACTTACCTTAAAGAGTCAGCACACGATCTTTGTAGACATTTAGGCCAATTAGCAGTATGCCCTCAGTCCCAAGTGTTTGCTTCCATTGATGATCAATCTTGTTTACTATCTTTAATCTTGAATTTCACCAATGACTTTTCACACTGCCCTATAGTAGAATACAAGTCTGTAGAACCTTATACTGTCACCTTAGGACATTTCACCCTTATTTCTTTTTCAGAAAAAACTAGGGCTTCGATTGCATGTGAGAAACCCAACTCTATACAGCATGTCTATGACTATGTCTTTACTATCCCGCATGGATGTGCCTTCATCTCTTCTAAATTTCAGTTTAAGAACCCTATTCACCTAGAGAAGAATATTACCCTTTCTTCCTTAATTTCTTACTCTGATCACGTTCTATTCAACTTCTTATCTCACGTTGCTTTACCTAACATTTCAGCTGTCTTGTTTCCTAAGTTTCAAACTTTAAAAGAGATTCACTGGAATCAAAGATTGGATCAATTAAATCAATCAATGCACCCTTTCACACCGTATTTCCCTCAAATCAAATTCATTCCATATATTGGAGGAGGAACTTCTGGAACGATCTTTTTCCTCATCGTTCTTGTCATAGCATATTTCGTTTGGACTAAAAGAGTATTCCTTTGCAATATGTGCATGCCAAAGGTATCCCCACCAACTGAAAGCATCCCACTTCAGGCCATTCCAACATCTAATGTACGAATCCAACTAGCACCTGAAATGTCCTTTAAATAAACCTGGTTCAGATAGTCCTGAGTTCCGCTCCTGTCGCGCTTATGTCTTTATCACCGACCTCCTATGCCTCTCCTACCCTCGAGCTATTACCTTCTTCTGAAAACCAAAGTGACGTATTCCTCTACATTGAGAATCAATCTTAACGTTCAGGTTCCTCTAGGGGGGGGTCTTTATCGTCATTGTTCACAATTACCCTTATTTCGA
>JABUQX010129306.1:0-22830 GCA_015478945.1 Trachelipus rathkii
ATTATAATAATTATAATATAATATAGTTCGAATACATCAAGTAAGATTTAAATAATATAATAATATCTATATATTATTTTAATATATATATATTAATCTATATATATTATATATAATATATATTAATTATATATATACATATCTCTATTATTATTATTATATATATATATATTATATAATTTTATTTTATAAAATAAACCAAAATAATTGATTTTTTATTGGTATATATGTTTTTAATTTTAATATATAAATAAATAAATAATAATGTTAAGTTAAAAATAAAAATAATTTTTTTATTTGTATCTCATCGTATCTTTCTGTACTTAGCGTCCTAAGCTAATATTAACTAATATATATATATATATATTAATTAATATATTATATATTATATTAATTATATATATATATATATATATATATATATATATATATATACTTATATATATATTATCATTAATATATTATATATATACACCAGACACATGTATATTAATATCAGGTTAATATGGATGCTAAAACGACGGTTGACAAATATTACTTCGACTTGAAAGAGCCATACAGTTATAAAAGTTACCAATTGGTGCATTCAAAGTTTCAGCTCGATCGAACAGAATTACAGGTTGAAAAAAATATTTAGACAGGCGAAGAAGCTTTTGACTTAGCTAAACTTTTTCTTGCACCAAAATTTAACGTCACCACCATTATGTACCAAACTGTTACGAAGAAACCTCTTATATTAATCTCAAATCTCTTATAGTATATCGTGATATATGTAATGGCAGTTACTTTAGATTAAGCGGAAATGATTTAAATAAAGCATGATTTTACTTGATTATATATAGATTAGGTTATTATATACTCAATACATTCTGTTTTTTACTATTGATTATGTTATTAACTGTATAGCTCAATTTTACACAACATTTAGAAAGTATAAAAAAATCATCAGCCATCAGGGCTGTAGTGTTGAGAGAAATTTATATAATAATGATTAGATGGTGACTAAGATATCCAAAATTGATTTTTTAGGCACAGACAAGGGTGCGAGAATTTTTATTGGGTAGAGTGAGTTTCATAAAATTCATTACATAGTGAGAGTATAAATAGTCTCAATATTATAACAAGTAACAATGTGAAAACAATATATATTTTTCAGATAAATCAGGATATATTCTTTTTAGTTTAAAGAGTTGAACCTACGATTAAAGAACGAATGCATAGGTATTTTATTAAAATGAATACTTTTAATGATATTTGATAGCTTTGTTTACATATTTTTGTTACATGATCTTTTATCATAGAACTATAAACATTATATATTATATAGATTACACTGACTATTTCTTTTCAATATTCCTCTACAAGGTAAAGACAGTTGATAATATATAATATATATATATAAATCAGTAAAGTTTGTAAAATTAATAGTGATATAATCTCATAAGGTTAATATGATGACATTGATTACGTAGTGTATTCTAGATCTATGATACGAGCTCAAGTATTTTAGATATAAGGTATATGAGCGGGTTGGTCTAGAGAAGTTTTTAAAGTGATGGTATAAGTATATAAGGAATTTCCTGTTGAGTATAGGGTGAGTAATATTTATAATTATCTTAAAGAACCCTGAAGATGGAGAACCGTTGAAAAGGCAGGAATTTTATAAACATATGAGATTTAGTGTTATAAAAATAAAATGATATTCTTAAAAGACGATATTTGTATATAAAAATAGAAAAATATTAGGTTTCATCAAGGGATAATAGGCTAAAAATAAACTCAGTATCCTGGTGGAATGGGTTAGATAGCTACTCATGACATAGTTATAACTCTTTAATATACGTAAAAGCATACTCTGGAAATTATATAAACATTATAAAACAGTTGATTATTACATCATGAGCAGAGTCGGACTCATATTTTATTCATATTTTAACTTTTTAATTTGACCTTCATCGGCATCGCAGGATTTACATCCTGATATATAAACTTCTGGGTGATTTCACTCACAGAGCTAATGAATATTACCTCTTACAGTTCTGAAAAATGAATCCCTTATAATGAAGATATGAGATTTGTTAAATAATGATATTAGAATGTTTAATTATATAGAGAATTAGTTCCCTCATGATCATTCAGTCATAATTGGTTATGGTATAATATAGTATCTGCAGACTTAATGTAAATTCTATATATATATAATAATAAAAAACACATGCCGATTTAAAACGTCAACAATTAAAGTGTATCTAGGAATTATTTTTATGTAAATAAAATATTCGAGAATACAGAGTCGTAAAGCAAGGGAAAGGGTTAGCATTAAGTTATTTAATAATACACCCAGGTTTTGTCATGAAGTGATATGTAAATTATTTAATATTAACATTATATTAATATAATCATATCGCAGGTAGTGAAACTAGACAGAGTATATCACTTTATAGATCATATACAACAGGAAATAGTGAATATTAATTGAAGTAGACCCTGAATATATTTACATCTATAAACGGTTCATGATTAATGCTATCTGAGGTTTCGGTAATATGTGTTAAAACTTAAGTGAACACGAAGCTTAGTTAATTAAGAACAATTTCATACTGTTCTAATATAGATCAATAATATGGAAATACATGAAGTCTTTCTTCTTTACTATACTATGAATAAACAACTAAGTTTTATAACCATTCAAGAACACTTCCTTTCACTCTCTTCACTAATTATATATGCATCGTGCATGCGAGTAGTGTGGGAGATGTGGTACGCTACAGAAGAGATCATATAGTGAACGTGGCTATACTGGACACACATGATTCCACACACCTTGGTGAAAATTAGTGTTTGTCAAGAGACGCACCCATTAGCAGCTAGTGGATTAAGATAGATTATCACAGTAAAGTTTTAATAGAGCAGACAAATATTGTAAAGAATGAATGTTACCGAATTTTAAACTCCTATTAATGATGAGTACGACACATTAATAAATTAATTTATCTGCATCTGCATATGCTTTGAAACATGATCGTCTATTAACCTTTGACACTCTCGTCGAATGCTCACGAAGCACTCTATTACGGGTCTAGGATGATCAGGAATAAGATATAGGAATTATGAATATAACTTGGAGTAGTCATTGGAGAAAAGTACTAGATATTCCTCTTCAATTCATTAACCAAATTGGGGTACGAAAGAGTTGAGTGTGTGAATAGTTTTCCATGATATTCTAGAGATATAGATATAGGCATGGTGGAACAATCTTTGCATTAGCTAATTTATAGTACTCTTTGCACTTATATTTTGAAGTAGAGACGATCATCGGACACTCTTTTTAGCATATAATAATTGAAATGACGAGTATGTAGATGCAAGTGGAATGAGAGGTATTGGTATATATTAAATAGTAAACCAGGGTGTGCACATAAATTCAACATATTATCTCTCTATAGTAATTCTCTAATAATTCAATACTATTATTCTCCATTCTATATTTCTCGTTTCACAGAGAGTATACAGAGTAAAATCCTCTGGATAATGCACACCCTTATAGCACGTATAACAAAAATAAAAATGTTACGGCGCATAGGGTCTCTTTGTAGCACTTCTCAAATTACAACCGAGGTGTCATGGGCTTGGGGTTCTCTTTTTTTTCGCTAAACGTCAATGTCGCGAGCGCTATGTATCTGTCTGCTCTACTCTTACACTTTATTTCAACGAGCGGTGTCACACTCTCGATTTAGTTGACGCATATATATCTTGAAACCGCACCGTAAGTTATATCGCTGTATAGTTTTGTATAGATGTGACTGCGCGTGAGGACAATGCTTAGTGGAGTTCGGAGGTATGACGAGGAGGACGATCATGTTGGATATAGTCTGAAGGCATCAGGTTGTGACGCACATGATCACACTCTCGGGTGGAATATCTTCTATGAGTTTAGCTCGGAGTATGGAGCGAAGACTGTGCAGGATGGAGATCTGAGAACTGAGATCTTATTGACAGCGCGCTAAAAGCAGCTTAAATTATCTAACGGCGTAAGCCTGACTCCAGAGCTTTCCGGGAGGTGTAAGGCGACGTAAGGAGTGTATCATTATTGAAAACAATCAGTAAAGGCAAGATAGAAAGAATAATTAGAAGAGAAAATAAAGACATCAGTGAAGAGAAAAAGAAAGTTACAAGAAGGATATAGGTTCACTTAAGGGTACAAAAGAATAAAAAAGCCTCGAAATGACTAAAAAAGTAAAAAAAAAAAAAATTCGAGATATTTGCCTGTGTTGTAACTTTTTTTTCCTATATACTATACTATTACTCTATCTAATCGTTCTAAATTCCTTCATAATATATATATATACTTCTTTTAAATTAAAATATATATAGTATATATATTATACTATATATCGTTTTAAATTGCACTGCTCTATATAGCTTTCATCAATCTAAATGTAAAACTAATTATCTATTAAATATATTAAAATATTGTATATTATTTTCAATTACAAACTTTTTAATTTTTTCTAAAAAATATAAATATTTTTCATTGATCAAGCGGTTTTGTATTATATATATAGATATATATCATATTCTATTATATATATATATAATATAGTATATAATATATATAATGTTACTATCTATATATTCATTATACTATATATATCTATAGTATTCTATATTATATAGTCTATTCACTATATCTCTATCATCTACTATCTTATCTATCTATATATAGTATAGTATAACTATATCTCCTACTCATTCATCTTACTATATATATACTACTCTATTCTATACTTATATTCATATTATATTAATATATCGGTATTGGCCACCTCTTTTTAATAATATATTACTATTTATCAATGATCTGTTTGTCTGTATGTCTCTCTCTTTCTTTCCATTCAATTTTAACTACCCAATTGAGAACAGTGATTCAATATTTCTCTCTTACTGCCGTTATAGCCTTTCTATTCGAAGAATAGTATTCGTTGTCTATGGTCACTGAATGTATATGTAAGTAAGATCTTGACTTTTGTGAATAAATAGGCATCTGGGAAATTTCCCACAAGCCTACAGTCACCTTGCACTAATCAATTGTGCTCTTGAAGATAGGAATATGATTCGCGCTTATCCTTTCATTTCCACCGTTTTGAAAACCTGTGGATTCCATAAGCGCGCAATAATACTTGGATTTGTATTTGCCTTGCTTCGATTGTCACTAAGTAAAACTGATGGGTCTTCCTGATCTTGATCTCACTTTTCTTTAGCATCGCTCCTATAGTGATTATTTCTATTTTTTGGACAGATCACCCATATGTGTATAGATGAATAGAGAATTGGAGGGGAAGATCGTTTTTCCCTGAAAGGAGATTTATCGGACTTATTACATCGTTGGTTAAACACGAGTCCAATTTTCAATATGGCTTTACATTAAAATGTTGACATATCTGTTTTAACCCAATAATCGTGCGTGAATATCATATACTAATCGACTGGTAATATCTTATTAAATAGAAAACTTCGGTTAGTAAACAGTCAGCTGAATTTACGGGCTAGAAATTATATAGAACATTTATTAAATTTATCAGACGAATTGACTAAACAGGAGTCATTTCTTTACAATAAGTGTGGTATTTTTATAATGAATATTCATAAGTGAGAATTCAGTAGATCATTATAGAATATAAAAGCGGCTAAAAAAACGTAGAAAAAATACATGAATTTACGGGGGAGAGTAAGTGTGATATATTTTCTCAAGAGAGGCTTATTCTACCAGGGGTTGAAGTTAAAATACAAAACTTACAGAAGCCTCACCGAATTTTGCAATTAGTGTAAAATCTAAAAACATCAGCGGTCCACAGTCTTCTCCTAACCTTTTTACAAGGTTGTAGAAGCCTATTCTATTATGTACGAAAGTGAAATACTACCCAGAACATTTGAAAATCCGAAAAAATCTCGTCTTGAACACTAACGCAAAAGTATCCTATCCAACGAGTGGAACAAGTTGTTAGACTTCACTACGGTCCTTTCAAGTATTATATTCCTAAATTGTAATGGTATTTGCCCCATAAACTTATATTCGTGTATGCATCAGTATTCTATCTCATTTATCGATTCACCTGAATATTTAGTAGAGGAAATATAAGTTAGATACAGTTGGATAGTATTTATTATTTGTTCCGATAACCTTTTAATTTGAATCCATTTTTTGATGTAAGGTAGAGCTTTGTCGTTATATAACTACAGGTGTATAAGAGTGGAAGCCTAGTATTTATCGAGTCCACTGGCTACGGTTGCCTTAATATACTGTACTACTATGAACGTATACAAGCTTCACCATTATAACACCCATAAAATGGTCTATCATAGTTTATTAAAGAGGCGATATAGCATTATTTTTAGGGAGCATTTATAATATGCCTATACTGATAACAGCATAGATCTGCAGAAGATTCATTATTCCGCGATTGTAATGATGTATACTGGTATAATAATAGGGGATATTGAGGACATTTTGGGCGATTAAGAGAGACTACGGCACGAAATAGTATCATGACAGCGAATGTGAACCTGTATCACACATATACAGAATCAATTGTAGAGGATGCACATATCAATCTTGAGAGTTTAGTTGCTAATTATCTTCTTGACATGATGGTAAAGGTCTAAATACAAGGTATTGTTACGTAGCGAAGGTCTCTTATTCTGTTCTGAAACATTTCCTAGCTATTCTTGGACAGACCGTAATTGTCCAAGTCTACACCGTTTTCTATTTCGGTTTTGCTGTTTGTGCATATATTTGTTGGAGAATAAGATGAGAAATCAAATGTGAGACAACACCCTATATTGATTTAAGAATAGAGAGTAGAAAGAGTATGGTCGAGAGAATGCTAGAAATTTTAATAAATGCGACTATTTAGTACGCTCGAGAAACTACTCTCCACCGCACTTTCAGACTATAAAAATACACCACCATCATAAGTTGAAAGGGCAAGATCATAATAAGTGTATTAGACTACGAAATTTTATTCAAACCTTTGATCTTGCTTAAAGATAATAAGTATGTAATAGGCGTTTATAAGTGAGTGTCATCATTATGCTCTTTCACTCTTTAACTGTCGAAAATATCCCGATTACTTATTCGTATACAGGGATATTTTATAAAGCGCGGGAAATATGTGGTTAACTATAGTAAGTGGATTTTCATTAATATGCATGGGACACTATTGGCTTAGGGACATCCATAACAGAACAGCAAGGAAGGACAACACAGGTATGGACGGGAGGGCATAGTCTTGGGATTAATTAACGCTTACCACATCAGGAATTTTAGAGACGCTCGATAGAAGCAAAGTTATATGTCTGACAATTTTTTATCTGTTTGCTTTTATCCCTGTAGCACATTGCTCAACAAGATTTTAATGGCTTGAAGTTTAATCTAATTACTAAATGAAACTCTGTATTTCGTGTTGTGGAAGACAGGTTTGCTATAATACTACAACTTTCAGTGAAACTTTCTTTGGTTGACTTCACTCCGTACAGCCTTTATTTACTCGAATTCTATTGGCAATTTGATGGCGATTTCCTTGTCATTAGACCTCACTGTACTTTTATACATGTCTATAATGGATCACTCGAATTCATTTGGGAGGATGCTTCATTTAAGATCTCTTTGCTCCGACTAGCTCAACACAAATCTCTACATTTAGAAACGCAGCTCTCCGTTCTCTGTCTCACTTCGTAGCTTTACGGTTATGGGTACCTTATAACCAATTAGATAGTCTGAAGTAAAATATATGTTAGCTACTGGAAGAGTAATAAAATTTTATTCTTGAATCCTTAAATCATAGTAACTTAGTACCGACAGCAGACTTATATATATAGATATGGTATTCAATAGGATGGTTAGTTAAATAAATAATATAGAGTACGTTACTGCGTGTAGAAGTAATTTATCATCTATTTAGTTAGCTTTATGATTAAATGAACCTTTATGAACTAATCTTTATTCTATATATACAGTTACTGAGCTCACCGACTGATAATGCTGACTCACAATAGCTGAGAGGTGGAGTTGTAATCATCTTATATATATCATACTCTCATACTATGTCTCTTATCTACCTAGTACTATTAGAATAAATCTTGTTAAATGTAAGTACATAATGACAGCTCAGATTTTACATTATATAGTATATGTATATATATACTCACATAAGTTGTATTATAGTGATAAAATAGATACATAAGTATGAATTTATATTTAAAGATTCCTTAGTCTAGTCGTATGATTATGACTAAGATTGACCTTAGTGCAGATTAGAAGATTATAAAGATTATATCTCTGTCAATTCATGAAACAGATATCTCAGTTTTTATCTTTATTAGATGGGAGACTAACTTATTTGTATGATATTAAATATTTTAGTGAGAATATATATAATGTTATGTTATTTGTATAGGTTATTTTCAAACTTGTTTGATTATATATTTCAAAGTGTTATCTTAGCACCTTTTGATATATATTAATATATTTTTTTACACTAGTAGTATACGTATATATCTAATCAGATTATTTAAGATGATTCATATGGTTAGGTACGAGTTAATGTATAAATTCCTTGTAGATTTTGAATGCGTGTATTTTTGAGTAAGGTTGTGATTTAAGGGACGACATAATTATGTTCAATTATTGAAAGCAGTATTCGCGAATAGAATTGCTGTTATATTTGATAAGTTTTACTAAATAAATTTTGATTATTGAAAATTTATATTCTAATATAGTATGCAAATAGTATATTTTAGTGAGTAACCAAATTGATGGAAAATTACGGGGATTATTTAAATCTTTAGTGTTTGAAACATAATTATAGAAATGAGATGGAAGAATAATAATAATAAACTTCCTTACGATTTCGGGTGTTTCAAAGGGTAATGATTTGAAATATTTCTTGTCACGAGATATTGCGTTTTGGCATTAAAGCTAAAAAGAAAGAATTAGAGGGTATAATATATTAATCTTGAAGAATAATATTTTCAGAATAACAGGATAGTCCCTATCCTTAATGATACCCAAAATTTAGTGTCGGCGAATTACTCTTTGAAAGAAGTCGTCCTAGGCCATAAAACCAGCAAGTGCCCGATATCATAGAACCCACTCTTTGCAACAAGACAACTACCAGTAGAGCAGCGTTCACCTAAAAGTGTTTTTAGTACTTGGTAAATTCTCAAATTATGATAGACCGCAGTGGTCCTAAGTGTGACTATAGACTTGATCGTCTAGATTCCTATGCCACTATCGCTCACGTATAAAATATATTTCTTTATTACAATAAATGAATATTCTACTGGAATAAGTTTACCGGCTATTAACAGGTCTTGAAATTAACCAATTGAAAAATTCGCCTTTGAATCAGGTATTTTGGGATTAAGTATAGGGCATTACCAAAAATGGTAAATCAACAATTTAAAAATTAGATTAGGGAATAAACTCGATTATTTACTTTACTGGACTTCACCGGGTGTGGAAAGGACTTTCAAATGTTTACACTAAAAAACAATTATTCGTCTTCAAGAGAAACATTTCATTAAATAAATTTTTATTTTTTTTTCCTTTTTTTCTATCCATTTTATATTCATTCTAAAGTCCCGGCCTATTTCATAATAGTTTTATATTTTCTTTCTCCTAGGTACCATTTTCGGTATATGTAAAGGAAAAAAACTGCAATAAAAATAGTGGATAAAAATTTTTAGATGTTTTTTGAATTATTCATTTTGGCTATAAAGTACCAATCCTATTATTCTAGATAACATTATGATGGTCATCATTTAGCCGTTTTAAAAATATTGATCTGTTCCTTAATTCTCGTTCATCGATCATTCTATAACCAGAAAGCTGACACTCGATTTTGCTTGATCTTTTTATAAAGAAGAAAATTTTTTCTAAAGTAATGAATACTTAATAATAATAAATGGAGAACTATATTCCTTTAAAGAAGCCAGAGAAATCATAGTTTACAGGATAGTGGTTTCTGATGTTATGAAAGACTGCAATAGGTGAAATATGCCTATTATTAATCTATAGTGATGATATTATAACTTATTATTATTTACTATCCATAAATCATCAAAGTATTCCAAATCAGCGCGCACTTAACCAATATTTCATTTCCTAGTATTGAATTCAATATGCATTTGTGATAATGATTTAACCGCCATTTAAGAAACGTCTATTGAGTGAAACTATAATTATGCTATGTTATGTCTACATTAGCCTAACAAGCCCCTTTTTATTGACGCTAGCATAACGAGTTTGAAAGTTAGCGTTAGTTTCAGACTTTTAGATAGGAGGTATCACACCACACTCCTCCATCACTAATACCAACTCGCTCAGAGATTATACTATCTTGTGAAACCTTATATCGAGACTCTGACCCCTACACACCAGCCGGTGTCTCGACAGGTACTTCAGTTCCTTTTAGTTTTAACGTTCTAATCCCCTACTAACAGTAGGAGATGCTTTGGTTTAACATTTGTCAACATTGTTCCGCTTTCGCTATTATCATCTATCGAATTCTCGAGGTATTAATATAGATATCAATTATTTCAATTTGTCTCTGATCTTCACATTTTTCATCTATTGTCTGGCATCCGGTCTTCTTATCACCACATTCTCTTCCTTCAGAGGCGAAGGCAGTGGGGAGAGAGAATGTATAAGAATTGTGGATAGGTAGAATGGATTTAAACAAAAAATGGCAGGCAGGGAAGAAATTATCTCTTTCTGCCTTTCTTCTGACCTTGTCTAAGATCTGAATTCAATAGATGGATCAAACATAAAGGCAGGATAAAGATTCTGCCCTTCTTCTTTCTTCTCTCTCCAGGGTCTGCAGTGCAAGTGGTTAGTCTCTCTCTCTGTCTACTTACATTACTTACTTCCCTCCTCATTCGTCGCGCGTTGTAGTAATAAAAAGCTAGTGAGACTTTAAATGTATATTCAGGCTATATAATCATTTTATTTTCCATTTTCTCTCAGTCTAACATTCGGAGCGTAGATTAAATAAAGTTGGAGATAATAAATTATTAAAAAAATCTACTGAACTTAATGATATGTATCGATTAACAATTTTTTAAATAATATATGATGGAATACTGATCTTAAAAAAGTATAGAGCCTGGTTACAGAAAAAACCAATGTTGTACTTATTTGAAAATACAAGGGCATATAGATGAAGAAGTTATTTGAGATAAACATGTCAACTTACATAATTTGTAGAGACGAAAAACGCTAGGGATGTTACATATTCTGGGGAAAGCTTCACCGTGCGTATGAAGATTTCCATTCAAAATGATAAAGAAAAAAAAACAAAAAGAGAAAAGTTTAGTTTTTTTCATAATATAATTCTAAATGTCGAGCAAAAGTATAGCCCCACTCTAGGGAAAACCATTTTGAATTTGAAATCAGTTAGATGTGAGAAAAGACTTAATTAACAAGAATAGAATCATGGGAAGTAATAAATAATTTTTTTTTTTTATTTTTCTGTGATTTTTTTTTGAGATGAAAATGGATCTCACTTAAACCGAGTAGAGATCTTTTAACTAATCATCACTATAATAACGTATTATTATTAATTATATATGTTATAAAAAATTAAATATTTAATACTATTATATATATATATATTAATATATATATTATATATTATTATACCCATTTCAATGTAAGTAATTACTTTACTTTAAAATAAAAAATATGATAAAAAAAAAGATATAATAATTATATATATAATTATAGTAATACATTAGATTATTATATAGCTGCTTCGATAAGCTAAGGAGAAACCTGGACAAGTCCAAGACAAACCCCTTAACAGTAAGGCCGGTATAAATATTTCTCTCTCCACGTCCTCTCTCTATTACCTCTCCATTTCATTCATTATGTCTATCTCTCAGTGGTTGGCGCTACTTTCCTAAGGCCCATTACTTTCTTACATTCGATTTACTCTCGTCATCCCTTCTCTCTCTTTTAAATTAATAATTTTTAAGCCCATGCTTACATCGTTTGAAATTAGATTTCTCTTTACCTCTACTCTATTACACTTGGGTTAATTTTTTAAGGGATTATTTATAATATATACTACTATTAATAATAAAATAAACCTCATATAATCACGTACTATATTAACTATGCACAAATATTATAATTTAAATGAATAGCTCATGTAATAAGCTTTAGTATCTATTTATATGTTGCTAGGTACTTAGCCATATATATATATATAATATATTATAATATATATATAATATATATATATATAATTATTATATTATTATATATAATATAAATATATATTAATATTAATATATTATATAGTATATATTATTATATATAATTAATCTATATAATATATTATTATTAATATTAAGTATATTATAAATATGTTTGATATTTAATTACCTTTAAAAATTCTTTTATTTCAAATAAATAGTTTTTACTATGGAAAGATCTTGGATCGGGTCCTAAATGCGGTTGGGGATAGAGATAGGTCTAAAATTATTAACTTTAACTAATTTTTTTCTACTTATTTATTCAATATATATAAGATTATTTTTTAAATAATAATTAATAAATAATAATATTTTTGGTCGGTTATGTATTTATATGCGTAATAAATAGTATATATATTTTTAAAACTAATGGTTATGGTAGATATTTATGTAATACTTTTCGAATAACAGAACTGATCACAATGGATGTAATTTTGGACTGTTTTACAGCATTCGTAAAATTGAAACGCGGAGATCTATGTTGAAATATAGGCTGAGGTCGCTTTAAAAAAAACACGTTAGGATGGCTATTTTCATTATCTATAGAATAAAGCATGAACGGGATATTTATATGCTTGTTTTCATGAATATATAAATTACTTTTTTTTCATATTACGTATTAAATGGTAAGTTAATTATTTATTAAATATTAATATGTAATAGATTAATATTTATTATTGGTTTTAATATGTATTTATAGTATTTTATTTTCTTTTATAATCTATATTTGCTTGTTTGACTATATATCTAGTTGTAGCCTTTACTATTAGGATATATATATTGATATAAGGTATTATATTAAGTAGTTAGTAATATATATATATTATATATATTTTAATATTATTAATATATATGTATTATATATATATATATAAATTTATATATATATAATTATATATAGTTAGTATATAATAAATATTAATTTTAATATATAACTTTATATTAATATATAGTATTATATAATATAATATTATATATATATTAATATATATATATATAGTTATATTACATTATATTGTTTTGAGTAATAATTATTTTGTAATTTAATTTATTATTATAATTAATTTAATTATTTATTTTATCCTTTCTGTTAGGTAGTCTTATTATAGATAAAAATATATATCAATCTTATCTTATCAATACAATCAACAATAACAACTAACACAGCGTGGAATTACGGTATAAGGATGATCATCTTTACACCGCGCGCGGCCGGATGATCCCGGTTGAGGCTTGCCTCAGCATGCTGGCAAAATAATAAAATACGGTAGAAAAAGAATTTAGGGGTTTTACCGTCCAACACTGAGTGTATTAGTATAATGGAAGGGTGATCAGGCCCGCAAAACGCCGTCAAACGCGTTCTAAAACGTAACGGCTAAAACGCCACGCACGGCAACATCACCAGTCGACGCAGCATATAACAAAAACTTCGACACCAAGCTATCGACTTACATAGGCCTCTCAAGAATATAAAAAAGCTTGTATAACTGTGTTATAGAAGTGCTATGAAAATGGGGGGAGTGGGGTAAATACTCGTAGAAGGAACCAACCTATACACCCATTCTCTAATTACACCGATCAGGAATCTCCGTGTACACATATAATATACCTATAGGGGGTAGGACTACATGAAGTACCCGTGATGTAATATCTATGAATATATAGGAATTAATGTCTAATTGACTAATAGAACGGCTATTTATAATATATATATATTTTACTATACTTATAAATATATATAAATAATATATATATATGTAATAGTATAAAATAATATATATATGTAGAAAATATATATAATAATATAATATATATATATATATAAAACTCACTAAGTATATATATATATATAATTATAGTATATGATTTATATAATATAATAATAAAAGATATAATATAATATTATAAAACATAATATTATATTATATATAATATATAAATATATAATATCAATATATAAATAATAATATTATAAATAAGAAAAAGGGTGGGAGGTTGGGAGTTAATTAATACTAATTAGATGAGAACATTACCTATAGCATACCATTTCTAATAAATACTTCCAATTACGTAACTCTACTACCTAGTTACCTATCACAATAATAAACCTTCAATACGAGTTAAGACACCTAAGATCGTGGATGTATTCTAAGTGAAATACTAGTTACATACGTTCTCTAAGATAGCTAGATATAAATTATGAGAATATATTAGTTTTAAGAATTATATATATAGTAAATTATAGTATATGAATATTATAGATATATTATAATATAAGATATATAATTAATTTATATTAGATATATATATGAAACATTGACTCATTTTATCTCAGTCGGTCGGCACCATATTGAAGTCCCATAACGCCGTTCTTACTAGGGCCTTCTTATCATATCTATTTGTGGTTTGAGTGAGAGTTTAAGATAGATATGAGTGATCCACGCAATTCTCGTGTAATACTACTCCGGTGCATCACCTAATATATATATATAATATATATATAATATATATATTATATTATTATATATATATAATATATCTATAGTAATATATACTATATATATATTAATATATATATATATATATATATTTATATATATATATATAATATTAATATATATTTATATTAATATAATCAATATATATATAATATATTCCAGATGAAGTCTAACTACACCTAAATAGGATGTTAATTTAGGTTTTAATGAGGATTATTCTGGGTTTAACGGTGTTAAAATAATTATATTACACTTAATGTCTATGCTATCTCTGAAAAGAGACTCAATCAACAATAGAGAGTCAAACATCACTTAATATAAGATTATGTTATGCATGTCACTAAACTACCTATGGATCCTACTTGTTTTGGTCCCTTGTTAATACGCACACTAACTAGCAAAGTCCTAATTATTAAATCTTTAATCACTTTATTAAGAACCTCAAAGAAAGGGCTTTAATAAATCACTTAAAATCACTATAAATCACTATATAAATAAGATAAATATAAGATATAACTATTAAAATTATAAACAACTAAACAAATAGATATAAACATATAATGTAGGTGATAAAATAGGGGTTAAACTGGGGAATAACCACTACGAGGTGGTAATTCAACGTGTTCCTTGGAGTGTCGATTGTCTGTTATTAGCCGAGTGTAGTTATCCTGATTTCTCGTGAACCTCATGTAGGTTATATATGGCCAGTCACGACTTTAATTCTTCTTCTTTCACCTCTCTTCTCCTTTTTTCATTCCTATATATTAAACTATTATAACACAACTTTATAATATACCTTTATTCCTCTGCCTCCCACCTCCATCTCTCAACTCATTCTTCAATTTCCTATTCACCTCTACACATGCGTCTCCTTCAACCCATCCACTTCACTCCCTCCTTATGTTCAGTAGGTCTGCTAAGTTGTTATTCTTTGCTTTCCACCCATCTAACATCTTTAATCAGACATATTTTTCTATAGAGCTTGTTTTAATGTTAGTCAAATATAATCTAATCTGAGTCTGCCATATTGCTTACCACTTTTTGAATGCTGGATAATGTTATTTCGTTCCTACCACAAGGTCTTAGAGTAGAGTATATCCAGATTAGCCAAGTGGTTCCTTCCCTATTATCTCCCTTCCACCAAGCGTTGATGAGGATACCGGCTTACGTAAATATGGTTCAGAATTAAGAGTAACCACCTCGATTGTAGATTAATTATCCATTTCTTTTCTTCCATTTTTGGTTTCCTAAAAATATATTGGACTGCTTTTTCCTAACTCATCTACCAGGCTTCACATATATTTAATCAGAATTTGATCGACTCCCGCGGGTTCTTCATATACGTGATATACACTTTACTTGCAATAGAATGCCGTTCGAGTATAGTACACAACAATATACCTTAAATTTCCATTTGAGATTCTGATAATATCCGTTATATCTCCCAAATTTTCACATTACTTTATTTTCTACTCAGACTAAATAGCTAATGCGATTAATCTCTATTTATGCAATCAAGCAGCAACTCGCACCACCAGCTAAATTTATCTGCAGTTATATTGACTACCATATGTGATTACTCGCGCGTCTGTCCATATTGAGCTGAGAACTCGAAGTTAGATGTTAGTGACAGTTGCCTCATTCAATAATTCTTTCCCATAAATAAAAGGATGGATATTATTTACTTTTCGTGAATTCCCTATTCCCTGCGGTAGAATATACGAGTATTGTATCCTTTGGTAATAAAATTCTTTTTCCTTATGTGTCAGCGTTATTCTCCAAGTCTACATGTATACCATAACATACTATCCGATTATTGTGGTGATAGGGGGAGGATTCCTTCTAATATTCCACCTTTTCAATCACTTCGAGAGATAATCTGCCAAACGGAATTCTCAATCCTCTCTGTGATTCTACTCTCCCACTTAATCAATTATTGGTATTTTAATCGTATTTTTTTTACTTGACTCAGTATAAAAATTCTTCTGACCTACTCGATAGCAAAAAAAATACGGTAGGGACAATAGGGTACACCTTGCTACATGTGAGATCATTCCTTTTTCTCTCCAGTGAATACCATGTCATGTAATGAGTTCCAGTTTACTCCATTTAATCCTCACTCAAGAAAGATATCTCTATTCAGAGCATGTCAGTAACTTAATCACTACTCATACCAGATTCTCGAGGCAGCAAATCACTTTTCTTAACCCGTAATTTCTCTTTTCTTATTTTTCTCTCTCTCATTATTTTTATCTCTTTCTTTTTGTTTTTGGTCTTCTATATAATGAGGCTAAACCCTCTACACATCTCTTTTTTCATAATTTTTTTCACATCATTTTTATACTAAGAAGCCATCTTTATATCGATTGTTCTACACTCCCATCCATAAAAACACATAATGGTCAATATGGTATCATATATCGCGAATAAATTTCATATATCCACCATGGAACACGGTTGGGCATCAGTGCGCAAAATTTCCCCTTTTTCGATCGTAGTGCTGATCTTAACCATCCACATTAATCGATGCCTTTTCCGTAATTTTTATCTTCCATTCTCTATCAATCTATTTTTATGATTACTGATTTACGCACACATTTTCTAGTGTGGAGTTGGCACTCATTTGATTTTGTCCTCTTATTCTCTACACCACTTATTACAAAACTGCTTACATTTTTTCTTCCAAACTAGTTTAAATTATCTCTCATATTTGCTTCTTCATAATTCTGCTTTCTGTGCCGAAAGGTTTCCGTAACATCTCCTACTATATACCACTCATCACATCTTTATCTAATCTATCCTCTTCCGCCATATTTTGTTCTCATTCCGGCTTTGTTTTCCATACACCTCTCACTTCCTATATATATAATATTATTTATACGTTACATTGAAATACTATAATTCACATCATGGGTGATCTACCAATTACTCCAACATATTATACGTCTGAAACTCACATTCTTATTAATCTTTTTTAAACATGTATGCTTTTCTCACAGTCTACTAACTATTTATGAAACTAACTCTTTTTCTCCATTATTCTATTTATATTATCTCCATATATATTTATACTACCTTAATTGTTATATCTTGATCTCTGAAGCCTTACTGGTTTTTCTTGGAACCAGGGATTCTCTTTCTGATTTCTTCTTAAATACTGTAGGTATTCTTAGCTACATTTATCTCTTCATCTTCACTATCTATTTCATGTACTATCTTCACTTCCAATCCCCTTGTAAGGCCCCATCCTCCTCCTCCATCTACATTCCCCTTTTCTCTGGATTGTTCCTCACCTACTTCTTCCTCATCCTCCTTGTGGGGTAATCTCCCTAGTCAAGTGACGTGTACTTTATTAGTCTCTCTAATGATCCATTACCGTGTTATCACTGGATACTTAGGTTCCCAAAGCGATCACTCACTATCACCATAATTTCTTCCTCTCACATTCTCTCTATTTCACTGTATCATTCTCTTTTTTATAATAACCTCTTCTCCGGTATCGTTATAAACTGTGTGTGTTCAATGATTGTGTTGTGTGTTCCGTGCATCATTGTGTGTGGTCGGTAGTTGCTCTTTTTAGGGTCTTTGTCTTGCTCCAGGTATGTTCGCTCTTGTGTACTTGCTCTTTTTATTTTTTCCTCAGATTCTTGTCTAATGTGTATTTCTCTGGCTTTATGAAGGCCGGTCAACACGTTCCTCAGCATCGCACTCTCTTCTCCTTCCTCCAATGTTCCAACCCTTTCTTCTTCTCCTAATCTAGTAAGATTGGGTAAACCAGTGTTCCTGCCAAAAACAAGATGGTTAGGAGCAAACCCATTTGCATCGGACAGGCTATTTTTCGCTGCCACCGACCACATCAATCCTATTTCGAGATGGATCCCTTCTTCCCTCAATTTCCGAATAGAGTCCTTTAAGAGCCCTACCATTCTTTCACATAAACCGTTGCTAAAAGGACTCCTTGCTGCTGTAACTTTTTGTTTTATCCCAAATCTCTCAGTCATTTTCTTCATTTCCTCATTGGAGAATTCCAGTCCACTGTCACTAAACAATTCTTTTGGGGCCCCAAATAAACTGATCCATTTTTCCATAATTCTCTTTGTAATTTCTTCTGGTTTCTTGCTTTTTACCCAGCTTGCCTGGCAATAACGAGTTGCGCTGTCGATCATCACTAAGAATTTTTCTCCTTCTAACTCCCCCAAATCCATACAGACTACATCATTAAACACTCTTCCCAACGGAAGTCCAACGATCGGTCTGGCTGGAGTCCTTTTAAACCGGATGCACACATCACAATTTTCTTGCATGTCTTCTAGACTCTGTCGTATACTTCTTCTTTCTTCTTCTTTTAGGGTATCTTTTTCAAATGCGTCCAGGATCAATCTCCACAATTTTTCAATCCCAGGATGACCAAATTGTATGTGAAGTTTCCTTAACGCTTTCTTCCTGTTTAGAGAATTTCTCAAATCTTCTTTGGTGTTCTCTTGATACCAAACGAAATTTTTATTGAGTCCTTTTCTTAGTTGGCTCATAAGATGTCCTTTCCTTTTTTCCCGACATTTTACTCCTTTTTCTTTCAGAACACCTATGTCTATTTCTTTTTTTCTCATGTCTATTCTCATGTCCATCCGTTCCATCGTCTCCTTTCCCACGAGCCAAGGAATATCTCCCCTTACCACTTCAGTTCTCATGAGAAACTCATATCCACGGATGTTGCATGGTATGTTAATTATCTTACAAACATGATACTCTGTCTCACCAAATACATAGGTTCCTTCCTTCTCCTCCACTGTCTGCAACATTTCCTTTCTTTCTCTCCCAGACAAACTCCCCACTATCCTGCCTAGTCATCTCTCCCCAAAACAGATGTCTTACAACCAGTATCAATCAAGGCCTCAAGATCATCATATGGCCCCGATGTTTTCTCTTCTTTTTCGTAACTGCAGTAGACATCTTTTTTTTCTCCCTTCTTTCTCTCCCTTCATTCTGCCCGATATTTTTGTTCTTAAATCCTTCATTTTGAGGAGTTTCTGTCTTCATCCTCACTCCCTTACCTCTGTGAGGACACTTGAAGGCGAAATGGTATTCCGATCTGCAAATCATGCATTTTTTGAACGACCCATCTGGATATGTAGGATTTTTTGATTACAAGTATATATATCTATATATATATATATAAGAGTAGCAGATATATATATATATATATATATATATATATATATATATATATATATATATATATATATATATATATATATATATATATATATATATATATTTTTTTTTTTATTTTTTTTTTTTTTATATATATATATATAATAGAATATAGTTATATATATATATATATATATATATATATATATATATATATATATATATATATATATATATATATATATATACCGTGAATAAATAATTCGTCCAAATCAGGTGTACCTTTAAAAGGGTCTTATATAAGGTAATCCCCTTCTTTAAACTGTTTTTTGTATTTTCAATTATATCTCTTCATGATTTTTTGTAAATGTTGCCTTAGTTTTTTTTTTTTCATGCCGATAAGTAACGTGCCCCACGATTTTGGGGGGTGGGGCAATTCGGTCCACTTCAATTTTCACATCCCTAAGAATCCTCATTAAAGTGTTTTATTTGATAAACTATGATAAGTCAGTTTTCATTTTTAAACATAATGGTATTGCAATATAATTTTAAGAAATTTGATTCGAAAACGTAATAAAATGTTCGAGTTTGTGCTGCTTTTTGTCAAACCAAAATCGTAAAAAATGCTTGGAGGACGACTGGAATAAAATGAATGTTTAAGGTTGTTATTCTTTTAATTTATATATCAAAAAGGGTCCAATGGTGAGCGTTCTTTTACGATTTGCGATGTTTGACAAAAACGAACGCAAACTCGGGCATTTCTTACGTTTCGTAAGCACAAATGCAACAATGCAAGAACGAAAACTGCTTAAGGGTCTATCAACATCATCATCAGAGTATCCTTTTATCCTGCTGTTACTTTTGCGTAAGTATGAACCATCTCTGAAAAAATTGTAGCTACAAATTAAATGTGAAAAACTTTACCTACCTATCTTGCTGTAAAAGTGTAAAAATTATTTTAAACAATATATTTTGGATATCTTTTTGTAAAAGAGTATTAAAAAATTTAATTTAATGAAGATTTCAATGTGGACCGAATTGCCCCACGCAAATTTTTAAACCTGGACCGAATTGCCCCATGTTACAATTTTTATAATAAAACATATTTATCTCTTGCCTGAATGACTCCAATGATTGCATTAAGGTTATGAACTATTTTTAAGTACTATATCTTGGTACCAATAATGTAGTACAATTATTTTGACCTGTATGATTCTTAGCAATAAGCCTAAAATTTACCCGATTTTATAGTGCTCAGGAAAAAAAAATCACAAAATTAATGGACTTAAATTAAAGGTTTCATAAAAAAATAATACCTAAGACATAAAACCACATTATTTTACATTGTAAAGGCTATTTTGAGCCACTGGACTGAATTTTCCACGTTGGCCGAAATACCCCATTTTACGGTATATTATTATGATATATATATATATATTAAGGATGGGCCGGATATCCGGCAACTATCCGGTATCCGGCCTATCTGGCCAAGTTTTTGACTATCTGGTATCCGGCCGGATAACCGGATAATTACTTCCCTAGTAGGTTCTTCCTCGTTTGGGGAAATATTCCAAATAATTTGAAAAATTATGTATATATACCGTAAAATGGGGGAAAACCGGTCACGGAGGGGAAAACCGGTCAGTTTAATAAATTGTTAATATTTTTTTAAATTAAAAAAATTTTCAATTAGAGAAAGGTTTTTTAAGTAGCAAATAGATTATATTTTAACCATATATAAAAATTTAAGTAAATAACTTACACCTACTAGTCAAAAAAATTTCCCAAAGTTGGAAAAATTTTTTTTTTTTTTTAATATGACCTCGTGAATCTCATAGAATTAAGATATCAGAATTTTGAGTTAGATGCATATTGGGAAGTCTATTTTTAACATTTTCCATGTAAAAAATTTAAAATATTAAGCTTATTTTTAAAGTTATTAAGTTTTTTCAATTTCGGGAAAAACCGGTCGGGCGTCGGGAAAAGCCGGTCAGTATAAACTTGTAAAAAAATGTCCATTTTTTTTTTAGTTTTCAATAATATTTTGTTCTAATTTTTATGTATGGTAGACTATAAGACATTTGTTTAATGTTTTCTATACCTCTCTTTCTTCTATCTAGTGTAAGGATAAAAAAAAAGTTCACGTGAAATGTGCGTACATACTCTATAAAAAAAAAAAAAAAAAAAAAAGGCCTATTTTGTTAAAAAGTGCAAATATTATTATTAAAAATTATTAAAATTGATTGTCATAATTTAAATTATAATATTGTGAAAATTTTTTCGTCAAAAAGTTCACGTGAAATGTGCGTACATAGGCCTATCGTAATATAAAGTGCCAATTTTGTTAAAAAGTTGAAATATTATTATTAGAAATTATTAAAAATTATTGTCATAATTCATTTTTTTCAATGCTTATTTAGCATAAAAAAATGAAAAAAAAATTTCAAAATTTTGTAAAAAATCAACGTTTGCAAAATGTTAATAAAAAATAACTTAGACTTGTGTTTTTCAATCCAAATTAATTCTATAATATTATTAGACTCTATTTAACATTTAAATTATAATTATAATTAGTTTGGACAAGCACAAAAGAAATAATATTTAATGACCGGTTTTTCCCGAATTCAATTTTTTGAAAATGGAATTTTTCAAAATTTTTTTAAAAATATTCATTTCGAGATTTTTATTATTTTCATTATTCTAAAACATTAAGGAAACTCTAAATGTGAGAAAAAACTATTAAGTATAGATATAACTTAAAATTTCGATTTTTCATCTATTCATAACGGGTGATTTTTGACCGTTTTCCCATTTACTGGTATATATATATATATATATATATATATATATATATATATATATA
>JABUQX010129307.1:0-7500 GCA_015478945.1 Trachelipus rathkii
TATATACATATTATTATATACATATGTATATTATTAGTTGCTATATATATGGTTATTGGTTATATGAAAGAGTATATGATGGTATATATATGTTATATATTATATATATGATATATATTATATATTATATATATATATTATATATATACATATATATATATATATATATATATATATATATATATTTATATATAATTTTTTCTACATATACATATTTTTTTAATAAAAACAAAATAATTTTCTTTATACCTACTATCTAAATAATTAATCAAAGACTAGGAAAAAATTAATAACCTTACATATTTTGCACATGCGCATTTAATAATTGCGGATGCGGATATTTCAAAAACGTGAATTGCCAATACGGATGTCAATTTAATATATTTAATATATACATTCATGGTATTATATATATATATTAGTTATATATATATATTATTATTACATATATTATATATATATATATATTATTATATATATATATATATATATATATTATATATTATTATATACATATATATTATTAAACATAGTTGAACGATATAGTTATATATTATATATATATATATATATATATATATATATATATATATATATGTATCTTACATATTATATATATATATATATATATATATATATATATGTGTGTGTGTGTGTAGGTGTGTGTGTGTAGGTGTGTGTGTGTGTGTGTGTGTGTGTGTGTGTGTGTGTGTTACATCCTGAGTTTTGTATGATGTAAAAATTATTTCTCGTAACATTCATTAACAAAATTTTTCCCTTAGAAGAGTAGGTTTTTCCTTAGAGTTCAACAAAGATAAAATGCTCAAAGGTTTTCTGCCCACAGCATTTATACTGAATATCAAGTTCTCCTCTATCATTCAAGAATCCTCTTTTTCTATCATTTAATTAATAAGATTTTAATTGGAACACACATCGATAAATGGAGTAACTATTATGTTATACTTAATATATCGAAAGTAATCAATCAAATTTTCCAATTCATTTTTTAACCCAAGAACTAGTTATCATAATTGCTATTCAAATTTAAAAAGAAGTTAAAACATAGTGAACTTGTGTGAATTTGTGAATGCTTGTTATAGTTATGGACCAACGGCGTAAAGCGCCTTTTTACAAATTCCAACTGAACATATGGTGCAGTATGAGCAGCTATTATTATATATATATAAGGTTATTAAGGTTATTATTGGTTAAGGTTATTATAGTTAGTTATAGTTATTATATATACATATATATATATATATATATATATATATATATACATATATATACATATATATATCAGCGGCGACCCCAGTAACTTTACTCACCCGCGCCTCTCCTCTCTCTCTCTCTCATATTACATATAGCAGCAGCAGCATAGAGTTATAGTTATATATACAGCAGCATATATGAAAGAGAGTATATATGTTATTGCTATATATATATATATATAAAAGATATATATATATATATATATATATATATATATATTGCTTCTTAGGCTAGCTACTATATACTTAATTTTTAATATTTGCTTTTATTATATCTTGGAAGATTTTTTATCTATTATTATTTGTTCATTTCTATTATTGCATTTTATGGAGTTTAAAACTGTAAGCACTTTTGAGTAATTTTATTTGACACAGTTATTATTTGGAGATTAAAAATCTTAAATTTAAATTAAAACATCACTCTGATGAGCATGGTACAATTTTTTTTTTTAATATAAAACCAACGAACGCTTTAATTATCACAAATAGCTTTCGTCAAAGAACATGACCTCTTCAGTTTTCGCGTTCTTAGTAACTAAACAACATTAAGAGAGTAATTTTCAAAAGGTAATAAAACAGTCTGGGGACGCTGACATAGTCCAACATTTCTGGAATATGACATCTGGCAACCTGTGTTGCTATTTTTTAAGATAATATATTTACAGCTAAATTTCTAGTAAGATATGAATGTAGGTATATGCTTAGGTGAACATAATTATGTATGCAAATATTCATACATACCTATGCACTGGCGTACTGACAAATACATACACGCAAAACACCTGCACTCACACACAAAATATACTTTAGGATAAGTAGTAGCACACACACGCAAGCATATAAACAAATACAAAAATAAACATTATAATAACATACATACATGTTAAATTCTGAAGAAAGAATACATAGCATAAGATATATATATATATATATATATATATATTATATGAGTAGAATATTCTCCAAAAAAAACTGTCTATAAGTTATTTATATATATAATATATATATATATAAAAAAAAAAATATAAAAATAAAATATATATATATATATATATATATATATATATATATATATATATATATATATATATATATATATATATATATATATATATATATATTTATATATATGAGTTACTCCCATTAAAACATTTTATTTAAACCGTTACTATTTTTCATTTTCAACGATTAACTTTAAGTTATTCTTTTTCTAATATTGTTTTAAAAGTATTTTAGTAATATTTTTTATTTTATGTTTTATTAAATATTTTTGTTATAAAATATTATTTATTATGTATAGTATTTGAACACAAGATACATACATACAGGATTTGTAAACAATTTTACCATAAATTCACAAATAAGATATCCACTTTTTCTTTGGGCACGGATTAGTCCTATTTTTAATGTGTTAAAGCGTTATTTAATAGCGGCTATTCTTACCCTCTTTTTCGTTTCAATTTTGCATAATCTTTATATTTTATGTAATAATTTCATTTATTTGACCCAACTTACGCCAAAAAATAAGAAAAATATTATCGTAACTTTATGAAATTTGCAAAAATAGATCGTTTCCATAATGTCAAATCGTGCTGAGCGAGTAGCACGAGTGCAGGAGTCGCCTCTGATATATACATATAAAGCAGCAGCAGCAGCAGCGAGGAGCACACGAGCGTTGAGAGCTATATATTATTAAGTTGTTGGAGCAGTTATATATATATAAGCATATATAAGGCTGGCTACATACATAGTTAAGTTATATATAGCAGTTATAATATATATATATATATATATATATATATATATATTATTAGGGTGGTTGAAAAAAAAATTCATTTATTTGAAATATTCCAAAAAAGTGGTGTCATCATCTTTACATTACGTAGAAATTTATTTTTGTGCTTTGAGAAAGGTCTAGGCCTCCCAACTTTTGTTTGAATATCTACCCGAACGTCGTAAAATTTCTATCAGTGCCTTTTGAGTATTCGTTTGACAAAGATGTGTTTGTGAGTTGCCGTTAACATTATTTGCCAATATTATTTGTTATCGTAACTTTATTCACTATAAATTGTTTCAATTAGAATTTGATATTGTCAATAAATGTATTTTAAGAAAAATACACTTGAGAGAAAAGATAAAAATACCGATGCAGCCGACACCTGTACGAGTTATGAAAGGAATTAAGACAAGCTTTCTGTTTCGGCCAGTAAACCACAACTTAAGATGTTAATGTTACGGAACCTGCGGCTAATCCCCTTGGCGCCTCATCTTCATCAGAAGGCACCAGTGCTCACAATACATTAAGACCTTCATTACCTGGTTCAGAACTCGCGCAAACAGCCCCAATCACAGATTTAGGTAATCTCACAACAGGACCTCGTCAACCTAAACTGTCAGTTTTCCCTCTCAATCTTTTCCAGTCTCAAAAGCGGGCCTTCTCAAAAAAATAAAAACTTCGCTGGCTTGAGCGGCCAGGTGAAAAGATACCATATTTTGTTTTTCGTGTCGGTTGTTTCCCACTGGAGAACAAGAGCAAAAAGTTTTACAAAAATAGATTTAGGAACTGGAAAGATAAAAGAAAATGTGAAAAACATCAGTGTTCCACCGCTCATTTAACGAGTTCATCTCAACTGTCTGGGTGGAAATCTACGAAACGACAGGGAGACGTCGTTACACAATTGGTTACTGTATCTAACGAAGAAATAAAAAGAAATCAAGAATATTTCAAAATGATAGCAGACATTGTGTTATGCCTTGGGCGGCAAGGAACCCTTCCTATAGGTCATTCGGAAGGAGTTCATTCGGAAAACAAAGGAAACTTTCGTGAAATCTGTGACGTGTTTGCCAATTATAACAGTAACTTTAGTTCCTTGTACAATCGTTACTTTAACTTAACAAGTAATTCAATTTTGAATTAAATAATCAACATCACCGTTGTTCTAGTGCTCGAAATTTTTTAAATGAAATAAAAAAGTGTGGAATGTTTTCTATCATTTGTGGCGAAGATCGATGTTATAAGGAGGAGCAGCTATCTTTATGTTTTCGCTGCGTCATTGGATTAGATGTTATAGAACGGTTTATGGCTTTCAGAAATAGTTCCGAAGAACGATCAGCTGAGAAAATAGCTTCTTTAATAACTCATTTTCTACATCAACTAAATTTAAATGTCCTGCTGGTTGGTTAGTCGTATGATGGAGCCAGTGTGATGTCCGGAAAGAAGGGTGGCGTTCAGAAAAGAATTAACGATTTACATCCATACGCCGTGTATGTTCATTGCATGGCACATAAAGTAAACCTGGCATTAGTCGATGCTTGTAAAGATGTGGGAAAACCAAATATTTCTTTAATGTTTTGGAAACTATCTACGAGCACTTCTCTACGCCGTCTTCTCACCAACTACTTCAAGATTTGCAGAAGAAATTGCATTTAAAGCCTATAGAACTAGTAGGGCTGTCCCAGATCAGATGGGCTTGTAAGTATAGGTCATGTGCAGCTGTAAAAGGCTGTTTTAAGGTAATCTTGGAGGTTTTTTGTCAAAGAGTTGCAGAATAACAACGACAAAGGAGCCATTCGAGCCAAAGGACTATATTCCAGCATTTTCAAATTCGAATTTGTAGTAAATTTGTTCATTTGTGAGGACGTGCTATGTACTCGTGTGCTGAGTCAGGTTTATGTTGGGAAATTTTAACCCTCGGGGAGCCTCCCCGTTGTTGGAGTTATTAACACTTTAGAAAGTAAGCGGTGCAAATTGAAGCTCAGTTTTTTTTCCTTTGAACCTGTTGTACAATCCAAGTAAGGATCATGAAAAATCCGGAAAATGCAGACTCCTCAATCCAAAAGAAAAAAAGACAAACAAGCCAATATATTTTCGTGAATTTCTTACCAACAAATCAGCATTTCCCAGAAACATCGATCACATCAATGGAAGTGGATGGAGATCTTTCTGTCCCATTTCGAGTAAATGAGTATTGGTGGGTAGTCTCATATTTTCGAATTCTGGATGCCGTCATTGGTCATCTTAAAGAAAGATTCAGCACGGAGAGTTTAGAAATGGCCCGTGCAGTTGACGAATTCATTGCATTAAAATTGAAGAAAGTAAAGTACTAACATTATGGCCCTTATTTATCGGATGAAAAACGTTTTAAAAGCAGAAATGACAGTAGCTTCGAATTGCTTAAAAACTCACCTTGGAGGAAAGAAGCTGCTTAAAGAAAATCAGCTATTTGGTCAACTCGGCGACGTTTCCAAACCAATACAAACTTCTACAAGTCTGTATGACCTCCTGCTCCGCTGAGAGATCATTCTCGGCTATGAGGCGAGTAAAGACATGACTCCGAACAAGAATGACTAAGGAATGCTTTGGCAACATGTCAGTGCTTCATATCGAAAACGCTCTGGTGAAGACGATTCCATTAGATGGCGTGTTGAAGGTATATCGCGAGAAGCAACAACGACAACTTTGTCTATAAAAAAAAAAGCAGGCCAAGTGAGAGGAAATTTTAATTTTAATTCATTTTTATTTAATTCCCACACACACACACACACACACACACACATGTGTCATCATCAATAACAACAATAACACCCCTACGTATCATTAGTTACAACATTATTACGTTAGCAAAGAGCATATGCGCGGGCGCGTTATTGGGTTATGTTGGCTATATGTTATGCGATATAGAGCAGCATATATACATATAAGGTTGTTGCTGGGTTACGCGGCGCATGGGTTGTTGCAGTATTTATATGCTAGTTATTATATTATTATTATAGATATATATTATTATATATATATATATATACATATATATATATGCATATATATTATATATATAGATATTAGTATATATATATATGAAGAATGGTATATATATATATATTATGTTATATATATATATATATATATATAGTATATATATATTATACATATATATATTATTGTTGTTATTATTCTTAGAAAGTTATATATATATATATATTAAGTTACTATAATATATTATTATTTATATATACATATATACATACATATATATATATATATATAGCAGCAGCAGCAGCGCAGGTATATATATATATATATATATATATATATGAGGCATATATATATATATATATATATATATATATATAGGCCCCGATAAAGAGATGCCTCCCCAGATCATAACCAACCCACCTCCAAACGGCGACACCTGCAGCACATTGCATTGCACGAACCTCTCCGTCGGTTGTCGTTATACCCTAGCACACCTGTCCGAGGCGTACAGAGACACTCTCGACTCGTTCGTAAAGAGCACCTTTGCCCAATCGTCGACCATCCAATCGATGTGTTCTCGGGCACCAACTGTTGATTTACTAGATTGGTAAGCCCATTGATTAGGGTGAATTTCCTTTTCTACTGAAAATTCAACTCTTATGTGGTAGTCAATCACCTTTTCCATTGTTTTTAATAGGAATGATGCTGGACTTATTGTTCAATTTAATCTGGGGTCAGACATAGAGCGTTTTCACACCTTAGGGATGAAAACCACTCTTACCTTCCTCCATAGCTGGGGAAAATATCCAAGGGCATAAATTGCCCTAAAGGCCTTCAGCAGCAGTGGAAGTAGACTCACCAGTCCTTGTTGAAGCAAAGCATGGAATATACCATCCCCTCTAGGAGATTCACATGGGCCAAAAGAGTTTAAGTATGCTTCCTTAATTGTGGGACATTCTGTTCATTTAAAAGAGTGTTATGAAAATTTGGAGATGGTTCTAGCAATACTTAAATATAAAGAACATGGTTGGAACATTTGTAGCGATTTAAAGATACTCTTCATGCTATTAGGTCACAAAGCATCCGTATTTCCTATGTGAATGAGATATCCTTGATAGGAATCAGTATTATATTAAAAAAGAATGGCCACTCAGAAAATCCCTTCAGCCTGGCATAAAAAATGTATAAAGAGAGAGTGTAGTAGATCCAAAAAACATTTTACTTCCACACATAAAAATAGGATTGATGAAACAGTATGCAGAAGGCAACAATAAAAGATGAGAGTGTTTTAAATATCTTTGCACCAAGTTTATTAATTTGTCAGAAGGTAAGCTAAGGGAAGGAGTATTTGTCGGTCCAGACAGTAGAAAACTTATGAAAGATGACATATTTGAAACAAAGATGGGATTACTGCCGATTACTGCTGGATGCTAAAGAGGAACAATCCACATAACAAGCACAAGGGGAAAAGTACTA
>JABUQX010129307.1:12500-17500 GCA_015478945.1 Trachelipus rathkii
ATAATATATATATATATAATTATATATATTATTATATATATACTTAATATATATATATAATTAATAATATATAATTTATATTATTATTAATATATATATTATATATATATTATATAATAATATATATATAATTTGAAATACTTTAACTTATTTAAACTCACGTATACATGTTATATATTTTTATGTATAGGATAGATATCTCATTAGGCATGTTATATAATATTTTATTTTATTAATTAATTAACATTTATATTATAATTTATTCTCTTTATTTACTACCTATTTATTTATTATCCTATATTATATTATTTTACCTTATATTCTTACTATCTATATATACCTTATTATCAGTCTTACCTTTTTTATACTAGCTTTATCCCCTTATCTTTACTATATTATTCAGTAAGGTGTATGCTTATGTATGTATTCGTATACCTATTACTTTCTCTTCCCCTATATATATATATATAATATAGGGCTATTCTATATCTGGCCTATCTCCCTACTATCTACTTATATATTTATTCCCCCTGGTGGTTCTTCCCTGTCTTCTTCTTTGCTGGTTCTCCCCTGGTCGTCCTTTCGCCCTGCCTCTCTCCCGTTTTCTTGTCTCCGCCTCTTTGCTGTTGGCTTTCTCCTGGGGCGGTTCTTTTCCTGCTTTTCTCCGGGCTGCGGGTATATCTCGTTATTACTTTTTCGCCTCCGCTTATATTTATATATATATATATAGTATATACCCTAGCCTATTACCGCCTCTCCTCACTGACCTATATATTATTACCTATATATACTATTTGATGGTACTTTTATCGGAAACTCATTATAATAACCGTTATACAGAGTGTATATTTGATCTAGTTAATTAGTTCCGCTCAAGATGGATTGGTTTGAAAATTAATAGAAGGATCAAGAAGAGTTAATTCCGCAATTCACATAACTCCACACAAGCCTCCCCCGACCCGGTAATAATAAGTTTGTAAAAAGGAAAGAAAGTGTTAAGAAAAACATGGTTTTAATAGTAAAGAACTTATTTGAAAATTTAAAATAATTTATTTATAACAACAAAGAATTGTAAATTCAAAATTAATTTTAGTCTACAAAGCTATAATTAGAAAAGCTTCAAGCGTTTGAGGTCATGTTTATTTTGCAATTTTACTGAAATATATTTTCTGCAGATCGTTCTGTATCAACCTTTTGAATTTTTCTGATCAGCTGATTACGAGTCTACTCGGGAGTTAGAATACTTTACATCATCTTAATTTTCTGGATTCTTTTTCGCATTGATGGACTTGATTATTTTCTAATAAAATTCTTGGTAAATGATAGATTACTTGAGTTTCCCTCCTTACACCGAAAATCATTTTTTTTTTCCTGGAGAACATTATATCTAGTTGTAAAAAATATTGTTTTATATCGTACAAAATTACTTCCTTCTAATCGGAAGCTTTAATTTAAATCAAAACCAAAAATTAATAAATGTTTGTGATAAAAAATAGAAAAACTCTGATAAAAATCTGATTTTAAATCACACATTCCTAATTATATATGATTTGTGTTGTTTGAGATTGATTAAAAATAATTTTCATACTGCACTGGCCAAAAACAAAGAGGTTTTGATGGAGGAGATGGTATAGTAGAAGTTTTTTGCGCAGGGGTTTAAGGTTATGTTCCGTAAACTGATTACCTAACCTAACTTCTAACCTAAACCTAAACCTAACCTAACCTACACGTAACCTAAGGACCTAACCTAACCTTCCTTACATTTTTAGGTCAAATCACAACTTCCTAAAAGAGGTAGAAGTAAATTATACAGTATATCCTATAGGCAAGCATATATTATATATATTATATATTATTATATATTAGTATATATTTATATATTATATATATATATATTTATATATTTCAGTATTATATTTATATATAATATATAATATATAATATAATATATTATATATTATATAAAGAATAGCGCCGTGACTAGTCAATCTTCTCACCTACTCACCATAATAACGCTTGACGACTCGAGTCATTAAATTCCCCATTGAGGTCCTGATCAAACTGTACTTTTGCCTATATATATATTATTATAAATATACCTATATATTATAAGTTATGATACGTATATATAGTTATATGTTATTTAGTATATTTATATTATATATATATATATACATATTGGCTAAGGATTTATCCTTATTGAATTTTAGGACAAGTTCACAACTTAGACTTTGAAAAAGAAAACTTTTATTTAGATAGAAAAGCTTTACTAGACAGGTACCTGATAAATTTACATAAAAAATCAATGTATTGTAATAAAAAAACTGCATACTATCTATGCCACTTTATAATCTACTTATTATAATATATTATATATATATAATATATATTATATTATTATTTATTATATATATGTATATTATATTAATTTATATTTTTATTTGTTTTTTTATATATATGTATTTATATATTATATATTTATTATATAATTTATTAATTATACTATATTATAGTATATATATATATTTATATATAATGTATCTTTTTATATATTTTATATATATTATTTTATATATATATTTTTAAGTATTTATTTTTCATATAATTTTAACAAGACAAAAATTAAAAAAAAAATTAATAAAAAAAAAAAATTCTCTTCTGTTAATAGTGTCGCGAATACACCGTACAAAAATTTTGTCAGTTTTATACAGAAGAATTCTAAAGATTTGTGGTTGTTACTTTTTTTCGTAACTTTTTTAGTATCCATAAAAATAAGAATTTTTTTTTTATGGGTAACTAAATATATATATTGTATATAATATATATTTTATATATATAATCTATTAATATTTATATTGTATATATTAGTCATATGTAGTAGATATTATATATTGTATTGTTATATGTATATAATATTATATTATATATTAATATTTATTATATATTATGTATTTATATTGTAATATATTATGAGAGAGAGGAGAGAGAGGAGAGACGTGTGGAATGGGACATATCATTTATATATTAATTCTCATAAATAATTATAAGATACGTTGATAGGTATATAATATTATATATACTATAATATATAATTGATATATATATATTATATAAGTGATTATTCGTAATTACTATATATAATACTATAATATATATTTATATATATATAGTAATATATAAATATATATATAATTATATGTATTTTACATGGCCGAGTAGGGGCTCGTCTGATTGACGGGGACTAGAAGGGGGGGGGAGACTTTTCCTATATCCCCGTAGGGGGAAGGGCTGAGGACTCGAGACATCCAACCTACCAACAGAGCGGGGGTCTCGGAGAACCCTTCTGCCTCGAAGGGGGGGAAATAGTCCTACCTCGTAGTTCCTCGGAAGGCCGAGAGCCCCTAACTCCGTACATGGGGTGGCGGGTCTATTCCCTTTTGGGGTTTCCGAATTATAGTTTTTACAATACCCTTATTTTGGAACCTTTATTTTATATATTATTTTGATTTCCAATGGTATTCAAAAATAGTTCGTATATTTCTAGTAACATTGTTTTGTTTCGGTAATTAAATTACCATAAACTATCACATTACAATCTCAGAAATATTACTAAAGTATAAAGTATACGAAACAAAATTCGTTTTCTTCTTGTAAACCAATAGAAATGTTGTCATATCAAGGATAACATTAAATATTTTTTCATGATTTCTTTATTTATTTTGAAACAAATCTAAATAATTATATATCATAAATATATATATATATATTATTATGTATATTACTTTATTATATATATCTATTATATATTTATACTTGTATATTCTATCAGGAAGCTTTGATATAGTATTTTTTTTTACTGTTCTTCCTTTTTATTTTAAGTTAACTTCGTTTCTTTATTTACAACAGGAATGCAGTACAAGAATGTATCAATTCCATATTCCTTACTCTTAGTTTATAAGTAATTGATGGTAAAAGAAATATAAGAATTTTTTTAATACATTGGATTTTTATTTTCTTATTATATATAAGTATTTGATATACACGTTTAGATAATATTTATACTATGTATGGATTCTATATAGTATATATAATATATATATAGAGTATATAGTACAACAATCTTATATGAAAATATAATTATAATAGTGATGTATTCATGAATGATTCTAATCTTAATATATTTAAACTTGTAACTTTATATAAAATCTTTCCAGTCAAAGGACAGAAGTTACACTTTCTTTCAAGTATAACTATTCAACACTCAATTATATAATCTACTTCCTGTATTTTATATTATCTTATTGTGGTTTATTTAGTATATATATAATATCCCTAAATAAATTATATTATATATTTATATATACTTATATATATATATAATATTATAGGCATATATATATTATATATATTATATTTATATATATATATTATAAATAATATATATATGATTAGTATTATTATTATTATATATTTATATATATATATTATATATATATATATATTATATTATATATATAGTTAATATTTTAAATATTTACAAATTTAGTGAGTGTTGAATTAGAGCTCTTTAACTGAAATTCCTAAATTATATATATATATATATATAATATAATATATACTAAAATATTATATTACTATATATATATATATATATATTATATATATATATATATATATATATGGCAAATTTGTAGAAACTTTACTGTGACAGTGAGGATATAGTCAACCACCTCACAAGGCTGCGTACAACCTGAACCTCCTACGGTTTCCTGATCACAAACTGGTATAATAATGAAAAATTTAATCTTATTGGTTAAGTTAGGTTACGGTTAATAGTTAGGTTTAGGTTTACGGGTTAGGTTAGGTTAGGTTCGGTTAGGTTAGGTTAGGTTTAGGTTAGGTTATGGGGGGAGGTTAGTGTTAAGTTAGGTACCTTTCGGTAGTCCACAGTACCCGTATTCTACAAATTGCTCTATATATATATTATATATATATATATA
>JABUQX010129307.1:20000-33326 GCA_015478945.1 Trachelipus rathkii
TTGGAGAATCAACTCTTTGTGAATATGCAAATTCACATAGCCAATCCTTTTCAAAAGTTCTCACTTAATAATTGAGAGACGTGCACTATCAGATTACAACTGCCAATGTGTCAAACTATTTTAAATGGGTTATACTATACCAGGGGTGGCCAACCTTTTGCATACCATACGTCAAATTTTTTTGCAGACGAGTTCAGATGCGCCATATATATATATATATATATATATATTATATTATATATATATATATATATACATATATATATTTAATATATATTATATAATATTTATACTATATATATATATATATAATATATATATATATACTATATATATATATATATAAGTTATATATTATATATATAAATTATATATATATTATATATTATATATATATATATATTAAATATTATATATATATATATATATATAAGATATTTATATATATAATATATAATTATATTATATACTATACATATATGATATATTATATATATATATATATATATATATATATATATATATATAGTATTATATATATATATATATATTATATATATATATATATATATATATATTATATATATTTATTATATATATATTAAAATATAAAAAAAATTTTAAAGAACACAGAAATGGTCTGATTTCTCTAGTTAATTATATATTTTTAGAATTCTTGGTGTTTTTAATAAAAATACGGCACTATTTTTCTAATATGTCTCACTTATGAAAAAATAAAAAGCAAATAATTTAAAGAATATGAGAGAACAACTACCTCACTATACTGATAAAACACACAAATTTCATTACTGATGATGCATTGAGATGTGTTTAATGTCAAGGTAAGGTTTAGAAATCATGTTTCAAGGATATGAGTTGTCTTGTCGGGAAAATATATTTAAATATTGAAGTCCGAAGCTACATTAAAAAAAAATGAAAGAACAGCAAAGGCTCGCAGCTTCTTTTTATATTTTTTGGCTTCACATACTTGACAAATATGATCTTCTGTGGAAATAAATGAAGTTTTTAGTTTTCATTAAATATTAAATTTCGTAAGATATAGCCTGTGACGTAAGCCCAGTTAAATATTAAATATGCTCTTCCTAAAAAGTATCCCGTAGCAATGCGCCACTTGTGTAGCAATGCGCCAAGGGTTGGCCCCCCTGTAACTATATACTTTTCTTCTGGTTAATATAAGTTTTGTGGTTATAGGTGTTATTACAAATGACCCTAAATTAAGTCGTTGTTGGCTCCACTTTTTCTTTCTTTTTGATTGCTGTGTTTAACCTTGTCACGCTGTCTTGAAGATGGAAATGAACTGATTGGTGTTCCGAAATGTTGTGAATTCCCGATCTATACACATATTTTAATCCAGGACAATTTTTATAAAACTCTGCGATTTTCTATGATAATTCTTGTTGTAATTATCAGGGTGCCGGAGTCGTGAAATAAATTTTTCGACTCCGACTTGTTTGCCGACTCTTAATTTCAAATTGTGAATTTTTGTCCGACTCCGAACTCCAACTTAAACAAAACCATTTTTTCGACTACCACACAACTCCGACCTCCGACTGACTCGACTCATTAAACAAAATTTTCGACTGCCGCGACTTTCCGATTTTTCATTTCAAAACAAAAAAATTTCGACTCGATCCGACTCCGAGCAGTCATAATTCCTTTAAAATTCGGAACCTCTGACTCAGGCTTAATGCTTCAGAAAGTTAGAGTAGAAAAAACTTTTTTTGTTTCGACTATTTTTTTTTTTTTTTTTTACGCTTGCTTTTGAGAATAACAAAAAATATATAACGCACTTTTTCACAAATGAAATCTAATCCTCAAAAATGGTTATATCGGTAAAAGTTCCGTAAGACCCATAAAGAATGCATGGCGCAAACAAGTAAAGACATAAAGAATGCCCAGGGCCAACACACATTGACAAACAAAAATATATTTCAGTTTCGGAAACAAAAGTATAACGGGTAAATTAATAATAATGCAAATTATTTTATTTTTTAATTATAAAAAAAACACAGCCTTTTTAAAATTAACAGTTTAATACTATCTAGTTTCAAAATAATAATAATATAATAATAATAAATAATATATAATAATACTAATACATAAATAGATATAATATATAATAATATTATAATAATAATTAATAATGAATAAAATAATAATATTAATAATAATAATAATATATAAATAAATAATAATAAAATAATAATAATTTTTTTTGTTGGAGTGTGATGTACAGGGCCGATGTCACACAGTGGGCCTACAATTCAGAGAATGCGGCTATACACATACCGTGTCTAGTAAACTACTAACGACAAGGGAATAATCCCTAACGGAAACGAAAAAGAAAAGGGGAAAACAAAAAACAACAGAAGGGGCCCCCCCCCGGTCTTTCGGCCCCTTTTTTGAGTTATTAGATGTCTTATAGTCAAGAAAAATGTTCAGCCTTCCTCAAATATGAATGCAATATAACTTGCGGATACACTTCAACGAAACGTTGAGATGATTCCGGCTTATAAGATTTGTGCCATGTTTTTAATGCGGAGTGGCGTGAAGAAGCGCTTGTATATTGATTGGGCGTGGGTTGCAGCGGGCGCACGGGTGGCAGGAGAAGAACGGTAGAGACTTCTAGAAGCCTAGGTTTCCGAGGGAATGGCGGAACGCAATCCACAAAGAGGTGAACGACTGTGAGAGGACAACTGGAGGAGAAAAATGGGCAGGTCGGGGGAAACCCCCCCGGACATAACACAAATCATGAGTGAGATTTTGTATGACCAAGAACGGCAAACGAGCCAGGACCACAACCTCCTTTAGATTTGGTAGGCGTTGCCTGCCGTACTGAGAGTGAACGATTCGTTATGGACCGGCAAAGGACGGGGGTTTCGTCTTTATTCCGAAATGTTGGCGCTCACGGAATGCTATGCTCTTCCGGGTTGGCGCCCACAACTGACGTGCCAGCCAACGAGGAGGAAGACCTCGGACGCAGGACAGACAGATGGAGCATAATCGGATGTAGCAGGTGAAAATGGTCCAGGCGCACAGCCGGGATGGAAAGGGTTTGGGCACATGAAGGGCCGTTCCTGTGGCCAGCCGCTTCCGATTGGCATTGCTTCCCCATCGGCCTGTTCGTTACCCAGGAACACCCACATGGAGGGAACCAAACAGAAAAACAAAGTGTAGTGGTTCTTGCGGGAAGGTTAACAAGTGTGAGGGATCTGTTGAATGGCACAGACCAAAGGGTTACGGGTTGACCGTTCAAGCAACGACTGGAGAGCTCCGAAAATCGGAAAAGATGGTATAATTACCCCCACGGGCGAAGGTACTGATCCTGTTCACCGCCATGGACAATCGCTATCAGTTCAAGCCGAAAAAAACCGAACAATAAGGTTGGAAGGGTGTGGGATACAGTGATGTCCGGAAACACCTGAAGCTCCCATTCCTTCCTCAGTCTTATGAAACCATCGGTGTAAACCGCTATAGAGTCGCTATGGACCACCGCGTGAGACACAAAGGAATCCCTCAACAGCCCGGGTGTGCCTCCGAAACATACTCAAGACTGTTGATCTACACTGCAGAGAGCTAGGCGTGGGAGACTCCTCCATTCTGGTGAAGGCGGGTAGAGGTAAAATCATAATTGCATGACCCGCTCGCTGGGAAGGTCGAGGAGATAGGAAAGATGGATAAGTAAACAACCCCAGCAAAATGGCCAATGATGAAAGGTTGTGACGGACGCGCGTCTATGAATAGGTGTCAACGGCCGAACGGGTATGAAACCCGTTAAGACGGTATGAACAGGGCGAGCACTATGAGGTCGCTCTCCTCAGCAGGGACAGGGGCATCACCCCGGCCTCTACCTCCAGGCTCTCCTTCGGAGAGGAACGGAATGCACCCGTTGGCAATTCTCAACCTTCAAGTTCCTGAATGGGGTCAAGAAAGGCGGAGGTAGGTACTTGGAAGATCTGCCCATAGATGGCACAACCATGGTCCAGTTTAGCCCGCACCAGCATGATGTAAAGGTGGGGCATGGTTTTTCTGTCCGCACCCAAAGTCTTGGAGGTGAGGTGCTGTAAGAGATCCAAGGAACGGCGGCAAGTTAAGCCTTTGAGTGAGAGTAATATGAGGAGGTACGTGAGGCGCTCATCGAGCAAACAAGACCCAGGGACTGCATCCTGGCTCCAATAATAATATAAATATAATAATTAATAATAATAAGTAATTAATAATAATAATAATAATATAATATAATAAATAATAATAAATAGATAATAAATAAATATAATTAAATAATAATAATAAATATGAAGAAGAAGAAGAAGATAGACTCCGACTCCGACCCCACTTGCACAGAATTTTCGACCTTCCGACTCCGACTCCAGGCTTCACCCTTTTCAAAATTGCCGACTCCCACTCCGACTCCCTGGAAATTGCACGACACCACGACGTCCACGACTCCACGATCCACGACTCCGACTCCAACGACTTCCCGACTCCCGCAGCCCTGGTATTTAAATAAATGATGAAATAAAAGTCCTTATCACGATTTTTTACTGTTTCAAAAAAAATGTTCAGAATCATTGGTTATATATATATAATATTTAAGATAGATATATATATTATATATATATATATAATATATATCTATTATATATACTATAGTAATATATATATATATATAATATATATATATATATATATTATATATATATATATATATATATTATTATATATATATATATAGGTATATATATATATATAGGAGAGAGAGAGAGAGAGAGAGAGAGAGAAGAGAGAGAAGAGAGAGAGAGAGAGAGAGGGTGTTTAAGTAAACATAACGGCTAAAATTCAAGAGGTTATTCCCTGGAGTATTCTAAGGATATTTTTGTCCTTTGATGATTTTCCGAAAACACGCTTCGTTTCAGAGATACGGGGGGAACAAATGGTTTAGAAAGATTAACAAACTTTTATTACAAACATTACATTGTAAAACTTTTCTTAATATACAAGAACTCGATGAAGAAAGTACCACCGGTGCAGCTAGGATGCACAATAAAATCTCTCCTCATTGACTGCCGACTCTTTCGAAAACACCAAGGGTCCGTTTCTGATTGAGTTCCAACCCACCACCATTAGTCCGATTTTCGCAAACTCATCCTCAGTTTCCACTGGATTATTGGTAAACCAATGGACCTTAGATGGCCCGCATAGGAAAATAATACAGGTGGATTTAGGTCTGGGGGATTGCGGCGGCATGGTGAGGTCCCATTCTCGACCAATTCTAGCGATCTCCGTTGTTAGGTTAGAAATCTACGAGCAAGTATATCACAAATGCGCTGGTAGAAAAACATTCCTCGTGCAGAAACTACATTTGCATTTCCTTTTTGTTTCCAATTGGTGCATCCGTCCAGAACTGAGGTAGCGTGTGTTTTCCCAGAAAGTTGCGATTATATCTTCCCGGTAAGTTTTCCTGGTAGAAATACTGGTCCGTACGTACGTACGTACTGTATACCACACAATATTAAACATATGAGATTACGGAATCTAAAAGTTTGCCTATGTGTTTCGTTCGATGTCTTCACTTGCCTGATGTTTATTTTTCAGAGATTTAGAAATTAATTACCAGCAAGCAATTTATAAGGCACGCCTCTACAGAAACATAAATTATTTAAGGCAAAATTTCATATTTTTACAAAATACGAAAAATCGTTCTTATTGTCGACATCTTTGTTCCTCCTGTATCTCCGAAACAAAGAGGGTTTTCAAACAAATCATCAAGGGACAAAATATTCTTAGAATGGTCCATGAAATAAGGAAATCTTGATTTTGCCGTATATTTATAACACCGCTATATATATCAATATATATATATATATATATATATTATATATAATATAATATAATATGAATATATATATAATATATTATATATTTATATATATTATATATATATATATATATATATATTATATATATATATATATTATATATATGGCTTATATGTTATTTAACAAAAAAATATATTATTTTTTAAAATCAGAATTCTTCAAAACTACAATGCTGACAGGGAAAAGGATACTTGTTGGAATGCTGGTAATTTTAGTTGGCGGCAAATGTAAAAAAAAAAAAAAAAAAGAAAAAAAAAAAAAAAAAAAAAAAAAAAAATCTCAAAAACTACAATAGCTACAGCGAAAAGGAATACATTTTTGGAATCCTTGTAAAATTTTAGTTAGGAAACTGTAAAAAAAAAATATAATAAATTAATAATTAAATAAATAAAATAAATATTGGCTATTTTTTTTTTAGGAGCAGGGGACATAATATATATATATTATATTTTTTGTAAAGTATTACACGGCAATGTAAGGGGCTCGAGCCGACGGGGAACACAGGGGGGGACGTTTTTCATATCCCCTTTTGGGGATGGGCGGAGGAACCCTCCGCGACACCCCAAATACCAAAGAGCGGGGGTTCCGGAGACCTCCCGGAGGGGGGGAATTAGTCCTACCCGTCGTTTACCCGGAAGGCCGAGAGGCCCCGCCTCCGGCAACGGGGGGGTATACCCTTGGGGTATTTTTTAGAAAAAAAAAAAAAAAAAAGCAAAATTTAATATTGTAGTTTTTGAGATTTTTTTTTTTTTTTTTTTTTTTTTTTTTTTTTTTTTTTTTTTTTTTTTAACATTTTCCGGACTAAAATTGGACCAAGCATTTAAGCAATGTATTCTTTTCCCTGTAGCTATTGTAATTTTTGAGATATGAAGATAAATAAGTATAAGAAATTTTTGTTGTTAATGAAAAAATTTTTTCCTTATATATATACATAGGTTATGTATTATAATATATATATATTTCATTATTTAAATATAATAAATAATAACAATTATAATTTTAATATATTATATATCTATATATAGTATAGTATATTAATATTATATATATATAATAATATATATATATTATATATATATATTCTATAATATTATACTAATATATATATACGGTATATTATATATATAATATATATATCATATATATCAATATATATATAATATATATATATATTAGTATATAATAATATATATATATTATATTATATATTTATATATATATTATATTTATATATATATTATATATATATATATATAATATATATATATATATATATATAATATATATATATATATATATATATATATATATATATATATATATATATATATATATATATTTTATATATATATATAATATATATATATATATTTATAATTATATATATATATATTATATATAATATATATATATATATAATAAAGTATTATATATATATATATAAATATGATATACTATATATATAATATATATATATTATATATTATATATATATATAATATTTATATATATATATGTAATATATATATATATATATATTATACTCTATCTATATATATATACATAATATATATAACATAAATATAGTATATACTATAGTATTATATATTATAATATATATATATATCTATATATATTTATATATTATATATATATAATAATATTATAATATATATATTAATTACATATAGTATATATAGTAATATTATATATTTAATATATATATATATATATATATATATATTATAATATAATATATAATATATATATATCATATATCTATATATATATATATGCGAATGCCATATTTCCATCTCATTTAGTAGTGATAGATAGATAGATAGGTAGATAGATAGATGATAGATAGATTAGATAATAGATAGATAAGATAGATAGATTAGATAGATAGATTAGATAGATTTTTAGATAGATAGCATAGATAGATAAATAGAAGATAGATAGATAGATAGATAGAGTAGATAGATTGATAGATAGTCTTTAATTTTCTTTACTTCGTCAACTATAGTTTACTTTAGAAGTAAAAATAAAATTAAATTAAAAAAGTAAAAATAAAAACAGTTAAAAAATAAAATATACAATGGGGCGAATAACGTTTTTAACACGATGTTCTTCTCTGGCTTGAACAAAATTTAAATCTTGATTTCAGAGCCAAGGTCATTATTAAAGAAATCAATAACTCCATATGTCTTCATAAATATCCCTTCGATGTCTTTCACCATGCTACTTGCTTTAAAAAATAAAGTATTTTTTCTAATAAAATAACATGAATTGTTAAGCAACCTAAAAACAGTGCATAATTTAAGGTAGTTTAAAAAATGATTAATTAAACATTAATATATCTAAGCAATTACATATTAGATGATTACTAATTCTATTAGAAACTTTACATATTTTTTTTAAAGCATTATGAAAGCAAACTTCAAATTGTGTTTGTATATTTGACTACTATTTGACATATTAGTCCAAAAAATTTGCTCCGTAAAAAGGCATACAATAAGATCTTAATAAATATAACAATATATCTATATTTAACGAACTAAATCTTCTTAATAAAACGTTAAACGTTCCTAAGAATTTGTCCCTAGCTCTTTTAATGTCTGCCCCTTCTTCTAAATTTTCATTTAAAATAAAACCGAGATATTTAATCTCATTCAAGTTTTTTAAAAAACCATAAGAAATTTTTAATTTAGGTAAATCTTCTTTATTTTTCTTACTTTTTTTGCAAAAATTGATAACTCCACTTTTATTATAATTAATACTTAGACATAGATCAGAAATAGATTTTTCAGCAATATTTAATAGTTTTTGAAGGCCATCTACCGATGGAGCTAACAAAACTAAATCATCTGCATACATGATTATATTCGACATAAAGATTCCTGCTTTGGTACCTATTCTACTTTTCACTATATCTTTTATAAGATCATTAATGTAAATATTAAACAACAATGGTGACAAAATTCCACCTTGTCTAACACCATTTCTTATAAGCCATTCATTTGATTAAGATACCATTCTTAAATTTAACACATGCAAATTGGTTACAATAAATACTAACCAAAACATTATACACAATGTCCGGAATGTGCATAGATTCTAATTTTTTAAATAAGATACCATGATTTACTTTATCAAATGCTTTTGTTAAATCCAAAAAAGCAGCATAAACCGAAGATCCATGGTTAATGTAATTTGCTATTGTTTCCTTTAAAGCGAATAAGGCCGTTTCTGTTGAATATTTTGATCTAAATCCATGTTATTCCTGTCGTCTAAGGCATCATATAATTTCCTACATATCTAATAAAGTCCATAACTCAGCAATCTTTAAGAAAATGAATGACATCATGGATAGGTCCTAGTAGTTTGTTTAATATCAGTCCAATCTCATAATTTATCTTTTATGAATCGGAGTTATAACCCCTCTAAGCAAATCTACAGGGATATAATTGTGCATAATACATGCATTCATAAACTTAGCTAAAATAGTATCTAATTTTATTGTTCCAAATTTTAAATGATAAAGATGTATTCCATCAGGACCTAGTGTAGGTTTCATTTTATTAATTAATTTTCTTTTTTTTGAAGCATTGAACATTTTATAAGCTTCTGTCTAAGAAACATTCTTATGCAAGTTATCATTATTAGATCTACAAAAATCATAATAAAAAACTTTCTTAAATTTACTTGAGAATTTTTCCGCTATTTCTTTTTCATCTGTTTCTCCATCTATTTTTGATACAACTTTTTTAGATTTGTTTTCTCCATTAATTTGATTCCAGAACTTTGTCTTGGTTTTATGATTAAAACTATAAATAAATTTTTCATTTCTGATTACATTTTCATTAGTTTTACATTGTTTTAGTGCAAACTTAAAATTAGCACGTGTTATACACATATTATTAAATTCTTCACCATCTCGTTTCTTCCCATTAGTTTTCCATTCCTTGAATCTTAAATTCGCTTCCTTATGTAGTTTATTTAGATTTTCATTCCATCCATTCCATCCAGGTATACATTTTTTAACTTTTTTGCAATCTACAGAAAATTTTTCACTTGCTATTTGTAGAATTTCACATATATCTTTATACCAGATATTTAATAAATCTAAGTGTTTCTTGTCTTTGCAATTATAATTATTGCAATAGGAAACCTCATTTTTCATAAAATTATAATTGTCACACAAACAGTCAATATTAGTAGCATATTCATTCAATTCTTTAAGCGTAAGTTTATTCCAGTATACGAATTTAGTATCTGTTACTTTGTTATTAGAGAAATGAATACTTTCACTTACTTTAAAACAACACGATAAAGGAAAGTGGTCATATAAGCATAGATTATACAATATCTCAATATTAGTGAACATATCTTTTAGATTTCTTAAACAAATCACATGGTCAAGCCATGATGTATTATGAGCAGGAGAAAGATAAGTAAATGAATCCTGCGGTAGACTTTTATCAACAACAGTCAAATGATTTGCTTCAATAAATTCCTTTAATAATTTACCAAAGGTTGAATCATCAGAATCAGAGTTAAAATCACCCATTATAATTAGAGAATCATGATTAATACTTTTAATTAATGCCTCTATTTCTTTCAATGAATTAATAAATTCAATAACTGATTCATTATCTTTGTTAAAAAAGGGAAGATATACATATATTATATTATTATTATTATATTATTATTATTATTATTATAGATAGATAGATAAATAGATAGATAGATAGATAGATAGATAGATAGATAGATAGATAGATAGATAGATAGATAGATGGATAGATAGAGATATATAGATAAGATAGATAGAGATAGATAGATAGATAGATAGATAGATAGATAGATAGATAGATAGATAGATAGATAGATAGATAGATAGATAGATAGATAGATAGATAGATAATTAATAATCTATTTATAATTAATAAAATTAGAGAGGAACAGCACAGATATCTTTATACGGGCAAGTATATTAAAATTTGTTATATAAATAAAAAAAATCATTGTCTTTTATTAAATATTTTAGATTTTGACAATGATAGTCCAATAAAGAGTTTGAATTATAAGAGCAAAAATTACTCATATTCAATGTTTTTTTCTGTGGCCTTCATAAGTCATCGTTCATCGGAAGACTAGTCTATTAGGGGCCAATAGGAAATTCTCAGTGATCAATATTTACATTATCAGAAGATATGAATGAACTTAATTCAGATGGTGAAATTAAAAATAATAATAATAATAATAATAATAATAATAATAATAATAATAATAATAATAATAATAATAATAATAATAATAATAATAATAATAATAATAATAATAATAATAATAATAATAATTATTATTATTATTATTATTATCTATAAGATTTTTGATTGATCATCATTAATTATTATTAATTGTTAATTTTTAAATTATTGTTCTTAATTATTAGTATTATTTAATTATTAATAATTAAAATAATAATAATTATTATTAATTAATATTATTATTATTATTATTGTTAGTTTAATTATTATTATTATTATTATTATTATTATTATTATTATTATTATTATTATTATTATTATTATTATTATTATTATTATTATTATTATTATTATTATTATTATTATTATTATTATTATTATTATTATTATTATTATTTGTTATTAATTATATTTTTATTATTATTATTATTATTATTATTATTATTATTATATTGATATTATTATCATAATTTTTATTATTATTATTATTATTACTATGGTTATTGGTTTTATTAGTATTATGGGTATTGTTATTATTATCAGTATAAATATTACGCCTATAGTTAGCAACTTTTACAATTATTATTATTATTATTATTATTATTATTATTATTATTATTATTATTATTATTATTATTATTATTATTATTATTATTATTATTATTATGGTTATTGGTATTATTAGTATTATGGGTATTGTTGGTATTATCAGTATAAATATTACGCCTATAGTTAGCAACTTTTACAGTTATTATTATTATTATTATTGATTATTATTAATTAATTTTATTATTATTATTTATTATTATTTATTATATTATTATTATTATTATTTATTATTTATTATTATTATTATTATTTTATTATTAATTCTTAATGGTTATTGGTATTATTAGTATTATGGGTATTGTTATTATTATCAGTATAAATATTACGCCTATAGTTAGCAACTTTTACAATTATTATTATTAATATTATTATTATTATTATTATTATTATTATTATTATTATTATTATTATTATTATTATTATTATTATTATTATTATTATTATTATTATTATTATTATTATTATTATTATTATTATCCACCCTGCAATTATAATTCAAAAACTATTCATTATTGCTACGAGGGACTTTAACAGCCCTACACAACCCATGTTTAAAAAACTAAAATATTCACAAAAATTCTATCAAAACTAAAAGAAATACCAATAATCACAAATGAAACAAATAAGAAATAATAGGCACATAAACGCTCCATTCTGTCGACTAAAAAATGTCACACAAAGCATCAGATTCAAAGCAGCGAAACTTTGCAACTTAATATCAGAAGATATTAAAAATTGAAAACAATATTAAGTCCTTTGCTAAAACAAATAAAAACTGATTATCTAAACCAGCGTTTCTCAACCGGGGGGTCGCGAGCGGATACACGGTGGGTCGCGGTGGGTCAAAAAAAAAATATTTAATGTACGAAAAACAGCTTTTATTAATGAATTATAATCAAATGTTACACAGTTGCTATTTATAAAAAGTTAATACTTAATAAAATAAAAATAATATACTTAATGCATTCAAAAGCATCTTTTATTAAAGGATAATATATATATATATATATTATATAGATTCCAAGCAAATTGGATAATATATGGCAATATACTCTATATATATATACATAATAAAAATACATATATTTATATATTTATTAATATATATATATATATATATATATATATATATATATATATATATATATATATATATAATATATATATATATATATATATATATTAATATATATATATAATATATATATGGTGTGTGGTAATTACAGGGGGTTCGCGAGGTTACTAACTTTATGCGTTTTGGCTTTTTGGGGGGTCGCGAGCTTAAAGGTTGAGAGCGCTGATCTAAACCAAATACCACAAAATATTCAATTCAGTGAATTTTACCTTTGTAAACCTTTATCATTTTATTAACATCAAAATGGCTACTATTACACTACTTTTGCATATAACGAGTCATAATTATGGTAATAATTGTTTATTATTATCAAGCTTTTTCCAAGTATATAATTGCTAAGTGTTATCATAATTGATTTTAATTTAGCATTATCATAATTTTTTTATTATTTAATTATTTATTTATTTAT
>JABUQX010129308.1:0-2500 GCA_015478945.1 Trachelipus rathkii
AGAGAGAGATGCATAGGAGAGAACTTGATCTACAAAATACTATCCGTATGACCAGGAGAAGTTCTACTGTGAGTGATGGTAGTCTGACTAATGACGGATGCACCTACAGTCCTATACCATCTCTAGATTTGAAATTTTTAAACATATATTTGAATTACTAAAAATCTAAGCATATTAACCTATTGTGAATCGAAATTAACATAGGGCAGACAGAATGCGGGTCACGGAACCTGATAAAGTACGCAGTTCCTGTAAATGAAAGCTAACAAAAGTATTTAAAAGATTCCAGGTTTTTCAGGTCATTGTGTTCCCTAATTTTAATTGCGTTGTATGACATGATAAGTGACTATTTTTACATGGCAACTGGAAAGCTGGAGCAGTTTGGTCACAGAGATACAGAATAATTATCAAGCGTTTTCTTTTGAGTAGGAGGTTGACCATAAAACCTGGGCATCCGATAAATGAAGAATCTCTTTGCAAGTAACACAATACGCATATTGCGGTCATGTAGTATATATGGTAACAAGACGGGCTCCTGAGATGAAGATCCAGAATTTTATTCCTAGAAGGAATCTTTCATGAGACGATTCCCCTTCCTTGAGGAATCGTTCATGAGACATTCCCCTCCTGAACTTTAAAGTAGCTCAGTGATATTTAGTTTTGCTTATTTGAGAGGTAGCCAATTTGCTATCATCGGCAAACTTGGAAAAATTACATTTACAGTGGTGGCTCATATTATTAGAGCCACACTAAAAAAAAGTTTTTTTTTTGAGTTTAGGATGAAATGAAACCAAGATAGAAATATTTTAATAATAAAATTTAATTTGCTTATGGATTATACACTATAATTTTACCTAAATACAAACTAACATTATGAAAACATGAAAAGAAATTAAAAGAAATTAATATTTGGTGACACCACCCTTTGTAGCAATTACGGCTTTAATCCTTCTGGGCATACTCTCAATGCATTTTGAGCAATTTTCTTTGATGGATTCAACCCTGTGCCATGCTTCTATCAAACGCTCTATTAATTGGCGTTTGTTGGTAATATGTTCCCTGGAAATTACACGCTTCATCAGCTCCCAGAAGTTCTCTATGGGGTTGAGGTCTGGGGAATTTCCAGGCCAGTTCAGAATCTTTATTTTTTTGCCACCAGTGAATTTTGTCACCTTCTTCGCCGCATGGCAGGGTGTAGAGTCATGCATAAAGGTGAAATCGACATTCGGAAACCATTCCTGAACCTGGGGCAGCATCTTCGTTTCAAGCACCTTGGTCCTGTCGCATGGTCCCCTCTACGATGTACAGCCGTCCCGTGCCTTGACTGCTGATCACAGACCATACCATTATGCTGAGAGGATGCTTCACTCGCTTAACGATGCAGTCCTCTTTAAATTTCTCATCAGGTCTTCTTCTGAAAAATTCAGACTTGTTCATTAAAATCTGCCCTGTTGACTCATCCGAAAAGCAAACCTGAAAAATATCTGTTTTATTGTACCACAATTGGAAATCATACAACTAGCCTTTATATGAAAACAGTTACTGCAATGTACAGAACACTAAGTGTTAACTATTGCCTACAGTACTCACTTTATTCCAGTGATCGGCTGTCCAGTTCTTGTATTATTTTGCTCATTTGAGGCGCTTTTCCTTCATAGCCGGAGTCAAAAGTGGTTTTTTAGCTGGCCGGCGACAGGTGAAGCCCAAGTCTTTGACGCGCCGACGAACTGTGCCTAGAGAAATGTTGACGCCATCTTCTTGAATCAACTTTGTGAGAAGCTTACGAGGGGCCTTTCTGTTTTCCACACAAATTTAACTTATTTTTCTCATGTCTCGTGGTGTTGTAATTTTTTTCGGCCGCACTTGTTCACACGTTTTGGCGCCAACGCGATATTTGCATCGAGTTTTTTCTTTTATTCGGTCGACTGATGCACGCGATACGTTGCTAATTGATGCAATTCGTCTCTGTGAAAGTTTGGTGTGCTGCAATAAAGTTTTAATTTCGGAAATTTTCCTTCGAGAGAGGTCCTTAGCTTTTCCCCATGCTGAAAATACAGTACTGTATACACTGCAAAAAAAAAATCATAAAAAATTCAAAAACGTAATTATTTCGGAGTAAAACCATTTAAAATATACTTCCTAAACACATAGTCACACAAAAAGAAACGTTATTCCAAACCAACACATCATATAACCTCGAAAACACTCACCCGAACAACATGGCTGGCAAACGTCGACTGACTCACAGACTGACTATCTATGATAAAATGGCGTCTATGCAACAGATGGTGCATCCAGAGAGTTGCCAAGTACAAATTTACAATCTGCGGATATACCTTTTTCATATTACTACTAATAAAAAAGACTAGAAATAAGTTTTGAAATAAAATAAAGCAGCTTAATTGAGAAATTCAATATTTTAGCAGGTGGCTCTGTCTTTCTACTTTGGCCTTTTTACATGCTTGCCTGCGTTTGCATCATATACACATACATACACTTG
>JABUQX010129308.1:10000-25000 GCA_015478945.1 Trachelipus rathkii
TGTAAATAGAGGTGGGGTTCACCCCCCGAGGGTTGGACGCCCGATATTTTGCTTACGCCTTGTGGTTGACTTCTGATAGGGTGAGAATTAGGCTTAAATAGCGTTAGGTTCGAGCGTGATGACGTAACTCGTCGCAGACGAGATTACGTCAGCGCGCGAGAGCGCGCGCCGGCGCACATACACACATACACATACACATTATTATTATTTATGATTATTATCATTATTATTACGTCGAAGAAGTTGATCCCGAAGGGATCATTTCTGAGTTGTTTTTTAAACCCTTTTGCGCCTGCTTCAGCGACTCCGAGTCCGCAACTGCCACGGCATCTGCACCGGTCCCGCACACGCCCGCACCGCCCCGCAACCGCACCTCTGGCTCCGAACATATATCATGTAAGTTAGAGTTATCGTATCGGAGCTAAAATTTTGGAGGGGTGGTTAGATTTGATGACGTACTCCCATTCGTATACGAGTTAAGGTCCCCATGGGTCCTCCCGAAGGGGGGGCCCCACCCCTAAAAAAAATTTAAGTTGTTCGTATAAGGCTGAAATTTGGTGAGAGGATTCAGAGTGTAATTTCTCGAAAGAGTTGGTATTGAAATCTGAGGAGTTGGCTCCGGAACCGGTGCTGGAGCCACTGCGGTGCAGAGTTAATAAATATTCGTATAAACAACAATGTTGGGTGTGCTTATATATGTTATTTGGATCTGTAGATTTTCGAAAATAATGGTTTCAGAACCATCAAGAAAAAAATAAATAAATTAATAAATAAATAAATAAATTGAAAATTTCTTGATTCTTTTTTGTTTTATAAACTTACAAATTTGACGTGTTTTAACAATACCTAAAGCATTAAAATCACTAAAGATCAAATCCTATTCCAACCTCCCTCCTGACCATCTGTGATCTATTGATCTAATGATTAAGGTCAAAATTTTTACTAAAATTGTAACGTTTACCATACCCTAAAGCAGTAAAATCAGTAAATCAAACCACTACCCAACCTCCCTCCTGACCATCTGTGATCTATTGATTATTGATTAAGGTCAAATTGTTTACTAAATTGTAACGTTTTACATACCCTAAAGCAGTAAATCACTAAAATCAAAACCACTAATCCAATCCTCCCTCCTGACCCATGCTTGTGAATCTATTGATCCTATTGATTAAGGTCAAATTTTTATAAAATTGTAAAGTTTTACATACCCTAAAATTCAGTAAATCACTAAATCAAACCACTATCCAAACTCCCTCCTGACCATCTGTGAAATCAGCTAAATCAAACCAACTATCCAACCTCACTCCTGACCATCTGTGGATCTAATTATCTAATTGATTAATGGTCAAATTTTTAACTTAAAATTGTAACGTTTTTTACAATACCCTAATCAGTAAATCAGTAAAAAATCAGTAACCCACCATCCAGCCAGCATCCGGCACCCTCCTGTCCATCCTTGATTTATTGATCATATTGATCATTGATTCAAGTCAATTTCGAGTATCAAATTTTGGAATAAACATAACATAAAATCAAGTTCTTTATACCCTGACCAACAAATATATGTTGACGTAACACAAGTTTTCACATTAATAAAAGCTTACTTAGTATCATCTGAACTATGAATAAACCCACAACGACAAACTTAGCACATCTTAAACACAGGAATAAACTGTTAATGTTAACAAAGTTCTCACACAACAACAGTAAAAGTAATAATATAGCATACAAAGGACGTAACGCTCATCTTACACTTTTTAACATATCGCTGTTTATTTTACATTAAAGACTGTAAAATATTTTAACAAAAATTTACCATAATCATGTGTAATTATCATACAGACCAAAGAATAATACCTCTAACGTAACAAAGTTTTCACATTAATAAAGCTAAAATATAGCATCAAATGAACTAAGAAAATAATGTACAACAACAAACCTAAAACACCTTAAGCAGGAACAAGCAGTCAACATTAACAAAAGTACCGCCCTTAACACCAGTAAAAGTAAACTAACATAGCATGCTTAAATACGTAACCGTATTCTTACCTTTGTCCAAGCATATCTGCTACATAACGATGTTAATTTACACTAAAATGGTAATATTTAACTAAGAATTTATTATAACCTGGTTTAATTATCATACAGAGCAGCGAAAGTTGCTCGAACGTAACAAAGTTTTTCCACATCAATAAGCGCTAACATTATCGTAAATGACTAAGAACATATGTACAAAGACAAAACCTATCTACACCTTAAAACACGAATACTGTTAAACATTAACAAGTCCACCTTTAACACCAAGTAAAGCAACTAACATGGTATGCAAAAACGTTAACCTAATCTTACTTTTTTCAAGCATAACTCTAACAATATTAACGTTAAGCTTACACTAACACAAAGGAACTTTAACTAAAATTTCTCACGAACATTGGTTTAATTATACTAAATCAACGAATTATACTCTAACATAATAAAGTTTCCACATCAATAAAGCTAACATAGCAAAACATGAACTAAGAAAATAAATGTACAACGACAAACCTATCACACCCTTAAACACGAATAACTGTTAACATTACAAAGTTCCCCACACTTAACACCTGTAAAGCAACTACTAACATGGTATGCAAAGCGTAACCTAATCTTACTTTTTAAAGCATAACTCTAACATATTAACGTAAATCTTACACTGACATGGTAATATTTAACTAAATTTATCACAACAATTGGTTATTATACTGGATCAACGAATATGACTCTAACGTAATAAAGTGTTCCACGATCATAAAACTAACATTAGCGTAACATGAACTTAAGAAATAATGTAAAAGAACAAACCTACCACAACCTTACATACGAATAAACTGTTACATTAACAAAAGTTCCACTGAGTTCTTTATATACTAATCAGTGAATATATGCTAACGTAACAAAGGTTTTCACATTAATAAAACCAACATAAAGCATCATATGAACTAGAAAAATAATGTACAACGACAACCTAACACATCTTACGCCCTAATAAACTGTTAACATTAACAAAGTTTCCACACTTAACACCGAGTAAAGAACTAACTTTACAAACAAAACGTAACCTGTTCATACTTTTCCAAGCATATCTCTAACAAATTAACGTTAATCTTACCATTGAACACAGTAACATTTTATCAAAAATTTATGTATCAATAACCTTGACCGGATTATGCATACAGATCAACGAATATATGCAAAACGTAACAAAGTTTTTTTACAATACAATCATAGTAATATTTAACAAAAATTTAATAAACCTTATCCCAAATAACATTATCTCTTTTTAGACTCCTTCCACTTTCAGAAATATAACAACTCTGATAACATGAAAATGATTTTAATGCTTATTAACCATTTTGCATAAAGTGATGCAATACTTAATTATATTTGACCTCTAACAGGAATATGAGCAATGTAGCAGTCGCCATTCGGTTTACAATTAAATATAAATTGATACATCGTTGGGAATAACGAAACTCCTCGTGAAAAGATATCAACAAACAACAAGCGTAGAGTTGGAGGGAGATTGTCCATCGTTATCACCAAATTGCGAAAAACTATCCACTGAAGAAAATAGTGTTATAACCAACCTTAAATGTAATGAGATTCTTTCTTTTAACCAATCAGAAGAAGTAGAAACAAGAATACGACGTACGAACGAGCCATATCAGTTCCAAAGGGTATATATTCTCGTTAGACAAAAACAACAACAACAACAATAACATAGCACAAAATGAGTTCTTTATATACTATCCAACGAATATATATGCTAACATAACAAGGTTTTCACATTAATAAAGCTAACATAGCCTCATATGAACTTAAGAAAATAATGTACAACAACGAATCTATCACAACTTAAGCATGAATAAACTGTTTAACCATTAACAAAGGTTCACAACTTAACACCTGTAAAGTAAACTAACATGCTACAAACGTAAGCCTTTCATACTTTTTGCGCAAACATATCTTCTAGCAATAATTAACGTTATTTTACAGTGACACAGTATATTTAACCAAGAATTTATCATAACCTTGTTTAATTATCATACAGACCAACGAAAAACTGTAACTAGCAAAAGTTTTATTCAAACATAACACAAAAATAAGTTCTTTATATACTAACATACGAATATATCTAACGTAAAAACGTTTTTACATTAATAAACCCAACATAACATAACCGAAACTAAGAATATAATGTACACGACAAACCCAACACACGCATACGTACGAATAAACCACTAACATTAACAAACTTTTGCACTTAACAACAGTAAAAGTACATAAACTTCGTCCAAACGTAACCTATTCACCTTTTTTCATGCATATCTCTAACATAATCAATTTTAATTTTACATTAACATCGTATATTTAACAAAGGTTTAGCATAAACCTGTCTAATCCTCATACTGACAAAGAATATAAGGCTGACGTAACAAATGTTTTTAACATCAACTTCGTAATATTTATCAAAAATTCATCATAAACTCGTCTAAATATCATAATCCCCAGCGAAAAATTGCAAACATAACAAAGTTTTTAACCAATACATAACAAAAATAACAATTTTATACTAACATAACATAAAAATTAAGTTCTTTGAGTAAAAATATCACCAGTAAAGCGTAATAATTACTGTTTTAAAGGCAGTAAATCAGTAAATCAATAAATCAAACCAACCCATCCCTGCAGTTCCCCTACCCACCCACCCGTCTATGATCTATTGAACTATTTATTCAAGTCATATATTTCATGTATCATTTTTGGACAAACATAACATAAAATAATAAGTTCTTTATATACTAACTCTACGAATATATGCTTAACCAGCAAAGTTTTAGCATCAATAAAAGGCTAACAAATCATAACCGCGACTAGGAATATAATGTACAAATGCACCTATACATACCTAGCGTATGAATAATCAGCTAAACATCCTGAAAAATTCCCTACTGGATCAAGATAAAGTAGCTAACAAGTCATACAATACCTGCGATATGTTCCCACTTTTCGAGCATATTAGCAACAGGTAAGGCCGTAAATTATCTAACAAAATCCCTTAACAAAGTGACCAATCTATCAAAGAAGCCACATCTGGAACTATGAATTGACACTATATCTCCATCAAAGTGTCACTCGTTTCGAGTAATAACATCATTTGGCCTACTGAATAACGTAGACATTTAGCAAAAAGTTAGGGCAAACCTCACCATTATTCAACAAAACTTAACCTAAAGCCTCACGTTTCTAACACATCATCGTCAGTTTACACAGTAATATCTTTACAAAAACTCATCAATTTCTCTAACAATCAGTGTTAATTTCACATTGTCATAGTAATATATTTAACATCAACGTACTTAACTTTACGAATAAACAGTTTTTCATTAACCAGAAGTATCTAAGCACCATTAACCTCCGAGAGAAACCCAGGGTAATGCGCCCCTTGAAAAGTGGTGTGGAATCCTGCGAAGGGGGATCACCCGAAGGGGTGTAAGCGGGCTTTACCCCCTCCGAAGGAGGGGTAAGGCCCTCAGCCCTTCGGTCTGAGGCCCAAAAGCCCGCTTACACCCCCTTCGGGGTGATCCCCACTCTCCGCAGGATTCACACCTTTCAAGGGGCGCATCCCCCTGGTTTTCTCTCGGAAGGTAATGTGTTGCTTTAGATATTCTTGGTTAATGAAAACCTGTTTATTCGTAAGTTAGGAACGTTATGTTAAATATTACTATGAACAATATGGAAATAACACTGATTTGTTAGAGAAATGATGGGTTTTGTAAGATATTCCTGTGTTAACTGACGATGATGTGTTAGAAAACGTGAAGCTAGGTTAAGTTTTTGTTGAATTAATGTTAGGTTTGCCCTAGACTTTTGCTAATGTCTTCGTTTATATTCAATATAGGTCAAATGATGTTATACTCGAAACGAGTGACACTTTGATGAAGATAGTTTCAATTCATAGTTCAAGATGGTGGCATCTTTGATAGATTGGTCACTTTGTTAAGGGAATTTTGTTAGATAATACGGCTTTACCTGTTGCTAATATGCTCGAAAAGTTGGGAACATATCGGGTATTGTATGACCTGTTAGCTACTTTTTTGATGCAGTAGGGAATTTTTCAGGATGTTTACTGATTATTTCATGACGCTGGTAATGTTTAGGTTTGCATTTTTGTACATTATTATTCCTAGTCGCGGTTATGATTTGTTAAGCTTTATTGATGCTAAAACTTTGCTGGTTAAGCATATATTCGTAGGTTATATATAAGAACTTATTTTTTATGTTATGTTTGTCCAAAAATGATACATGAAATATGACTTTGAATCAGATAGTTCAAATAGATCAAGGCGGGTGGGACAGGTAGGGGACTGCAGGGGATGGGTGGTTTTAATTTATTGATTTACTGATTTACTGCCTTTAAAATCAGTAAATTATTACGCTTTACTGTGATATTTTACTCAAAAGACTTTATTTTTATGTTATGTAATATAATTTTGTTATTTTTTGTTTATGTTTGGTTAAACTTTTGTTTATGTTTGCGATTATTGTCCGCTGGGGAATTATTGATATTTAGACGAGGTTTATGATGAATTTTTTGTTAAAATGTTTACGAAGTTGATGTAAACATTTTGTTACGTCAGCCGCTTATATTCTTTGTCCAGTATGATGATTAGACAGGTTTATGCTAAACTTTTGTTAAATATTACGATGTTAATGTAAAATTAACATTGATATGTTAGAGATATGCCATGAAAAAAGTGGTGAATAGTTTTACGTTTTTTGGAACGAAGTGTTATGGGTAATTTACTGTTGTTAAAGGGCGGAAAGTTTGTTAATGTTAGTGGTTTATTCGTAACGTATGGTGTGTTGGGTTTGTCGTTTGTACATTATATTCTTAGTTTCAGGTTTTAGGTAATGTGGGTTTATTAAATGTAAAACGTTTGTTTACGTTAGCTTTACTCGATGGTTATATATAAAGACTTAATTTTTGTGGTTATGTTTGAATTAAACTTTGCTATGTTTACAGTTATTCGTTGGTCTGTATGATATTTAGACAAGGTTATGATAAATTCTTGTTAAATATTACTGTGTACTGTAAAATTAACGTTAATATGCTAGAGATATGTTTTTGGCAAAGTATGAATAGGTTACGTTTGTATGCAATTGTTAGTTACTTTACAGGTGTTAAGTTTGGAACTTTGTTAATGTTTAACATGTTTATTCATGCTTAAGTTGTGATAGATTCGTTGTTGTACATTATTTTCTTAGTTTGTATGATGCTAATGTTTAGCTTTATTAATGTGAAAACCTTGTTATGTTTAGCATATGAGGTTCGTTGGTTTAGTATATAAGAACTATTTTGTGCTGTTATTGTTGTTGTTGTTTGTCTAACGAGAATATATACCTTTTTGAACTGATATGGCTCGTTCGTACGTCGTATTCTTGTTTACTTTCTTCTGATGGGTTTAAAGAAAGAATCTCTTTACATTTAAGGGTTGTTTATACACTATTTTCTTCAGTAGGATAGTTTTCGCATTGGTGATACGATGACATCTCCCTCCATCTCTACGCTTGTTGTTTTTGGATATCTTTCACGAGGAAGTTTTCGTTATTCCCAACGATTGTGTCATTTTATATTTAATTGTAAACCGAATGGCGACTGCTACATTGCTCATATTCCTGTTAGAGGGTCAAATATAATAAGTATTGCATCACTTTATGCAAATGGTTATAGCATAAAATCATTTTCATGTTTAGAGTTGTTATTTTCTGAAAGGGGGAAGGAGTCTAAAAAGAGATAATGTTATTTGGGTAAGGTTATGATAAATTTTTGTTAAATATTACTAATGATAATGGAAAAAAACTTTGTTACGTTTGCATATATTCGTTGGTCTGTATGATATCGGTCAAGAGTTATGATACTTTTTTGATAAATGTTAACTGTGTCATGTAAGATTAACGTTAATATTTTAGAGATATGTTTTGGAAAGTATGAAACAGGCTTACGTTTTTGTATGTAAAGTTAGTTACTTTACTGTTGATAAAGTGTGGAACTTTGTTAATGTTAACAGTTTTTATTCATGGGTGTAAGATGTGTTAGGTTTGTTCGTTGTACATTATTTTCCTAGTTTCAATATGAATGGCTATGTTGGTTTTTATTAAATGTGAAAAAAACCTTGTTATGTTAAGCATATATTCACTGTAATTAATATAAAGAACTCAGTGGAACTTTGGTTAATGTTAACAGTTTATTCGTATGTAAGTTGTGTTAGGTTGGTTTGTTTTTGTACATTATTTTCTTAGTTTCATGTTACGCTATGTTAGTTTTTTTGATGTGGAAACTTTATTACTTTAGAGTATATTCGTTGATCAGTATATTAACCAATGTTGTAATAAATTTTAGTTAAATGTTACTGTTTCAGTGTAAGATTAACGTTAATATGTTAGAGTTATGCTTGAAAAAAGTAAGAATTAGGTTACGCTTTGGCCATACCAGTTTAGTTTGCTTTAACAGGTTGTTATAGTGTGGACTTTGTTTAATGTTAACAAAGTTTTTTATTCGTGTTTTAAGGTGTGATAGGTTTTGTCTTTGTTCATTATTTTCTTAGTTCATGTTACGCTATGTTAGTTTTATTGATGTGAAACTTTTAATTATGTTAGAGTATATTCGGTGTCAGTATAATTAACCAATGTTGTGAGAATTTTTAGTTAAATGTTCCTTTGTGTTGTGTTAAGATTACGTTAATAATGTTAGTTATGCTTGAAAAGTAAAGATTAGGTTAACGTTTTGCATACCATGTTAGTTTGCTTTACTGGTGTTAAGTTGTGGAACTTTGTTAATGTTAACAGTTTTTTATTCGTGTTTAAGGTGTGATAGGTTTGTTGTCTTTGTACATTATTTTTCTTAGTTCATGTTAACGATTGTAGCTTTTATTGATGTTGGAAATTTGTTACGTTGCAAATACTTGTTCGCTGGCTCTGTATGATAATTTAGGACCAATGTTGTGATAAATTTTAGTTAAGATATTACGCATGTTTAAAGTGTAAATTACATGTTATGTTAGAGATATGGCTTAACAAATAAGAATAGGTTTTACGTAATTTGCATACTATGTTAGTTACTTTACTGGTGTTAAGTGCGGTACTTTGTTAATGGTGACTGCTTATTCCTGCTTAAGATGTGTTAGGTTTGTTGTTGTACATTATTTTTCTTAGTTCAGTTGATGCTATGTTAGCTTTATTAATGTGAAAACTTTTTTACGTTAGAGTATACTCATTGGTCTGTATGATAATTACACATGGTTATGGTAAATTTTTGTTACATATTACCATGTCAATGTAAAATTAACATTGTTATGTTAGAGACATGCTTGACAAAGTGTGAATAAGTTACGTTTTTGGATGTTATGTTAGTTACTTTTGTTAAGTGTGGAACTTTGGTTAACGTTAACAGTTTATTCCTGTTTAAGATGTGCTAGGTTTGTCGTTGTGGGTTATATTCATAGTTCAGATGATGCTAAGTAAGCTTTATTACTGTGAAACTTTGTTACGTCAACATATATTGTTTGATGTTTGTATAAAGAACTTGTTTTATGTTATGTTTTATCCAAAATGATACTCGAAAATTGTGACTTGAATCAAATAGATCAATAAGATCAATAGTTCAAGGATGGACAGGAGGGTGGCCGGATGCTGGCTGGTGGTGGTTTGATTTACTGGATTAACTAATTTAGGGTATGTAAAACGTTACAATTTTTAGTAAAAATTTGGGACCTTAATCAATAGATCCAAGAATAGATCACAAGATGGACAGGAGGGTGGCTGGATGTTGGTTTGATTTAGTGATTTACTGCTTTTGGTATGTAAAACGTTACAATTTTAGTAAAATTTGACCTTAATCAATAGATCAATAGATCACAGATGGTCAGGAAGGGAGGTTGGAGATAATGGTTTGATTTAGTGATTTACCGGATTTAGGGTATGTAAAACGTTACAATTTTTAGTAAAATATACCTTGAATCAATAGATCAATAGATCAGCAGTATGGTGCAGGAGGGAAGGTTGGATAGTGGGGGTTTTGATTTTAGTGATTTTACTGATTTAGGGTATGTAAAAGTACAAGTTTTTTAAAATTTGACCTTATCCAATAGATCAATTAGATCACAGATGGTCAGGAGGGAGGGTTGGATAGTGGTTTGAATTAGTGATTTACTGCTTTAGGGTATGTTAAAACGTTACAATTTTTAGTAAAAATTTGACCTTAAATCAATAGATCAAATAGATCACAGATGGTCAGGAGGGAGGTTTGATAGTGTTTGATTTAGTGATTTTCTGCTTTAGGGTATGTAAATGTAAATTTTAAAGTTTTTAAAACAAAAAAGAATAAGAATTTTTATTTATTTATTTATTTAATTATTTATTTATTTTTTCTTGATGGTTCTGAAACCACTATTTTCGAAATCTACAGACTCCAATAACATATATAAGCACACCAACATTGTTGTTATACGACTATTTTTAACTTTGGCACGGCAGTGGGCTCCAGCACCAGTGGCCGGAGCCAACTCCTAGATTTTTCCAATACCACAAACTCTTTCTAGAAACTCACTCTGAATCCTCCTCCCCAAATTTTCAGCCTTAATACGAACAACTTAAACTTTTTTAGGGGGTGGGGGTCCCCCCCTTCGGGGAGACCCATGGGGACGGTAAATATCGTAATACAATGGGGTACGTCATGCATCTAACGCACCCCAAATTTTAGCTGCGATACGATATACTCTACTTATATAGATATATGTCGGAGCCCAGAGGTTGCGGGTGCGGGTGGTGCGGACCCCGGTGCAGTGCCCGTGGCAGTGCGGACTCCGGGTCGCTGGAAGCAGGCGCAAGAAGGGGTTTAAAAAAACAACTCTCAGAAGTTGATCCCTCCCCGGGATCACTTCTTCGACGTAAATAATAATAATAATTGTTGTTTGTGTATGTGTTATGTGCGCGCGCCACTCTCGCGCGCTGACGTAAATCTCGTCTGCGACGAGATTACGTCATCACGCTCGAACCTAACGCTATTTAGGCCTAATCTTGCTCGCTCAGAAGCAGCCACAAGAGGCGTAACAGCAAAATATCGGCGTCCCCACCCTCGGGGGTGACCCCCCTCTATATACATTCTAGAGACTTGAAATTTACCCTGTTTCTAGCTTATCCCAGACTAGCTTTATATTCCAAGTTTCAGACCTATATCTCTTATGCTTTTTTTCGAAAAGGACTGCCAACGCTCCGGATGCTCTGTCACTAACTATATAATATATATATTATATATATATATATATATATATATAATTATATATATATATATAATATATATATATATATATATATATATATTATTAATATATATAATAATATATATATATATATATATTATTCTATTTATATATATTTATATATATATATATATATATATATATATATATATATATATATATATATATATTATATAATATATATATATATATATATATATATATATATTATATAAGATATATATAAAAAATATATATATTTCATTGAAGAAAAAATATATATATTTATTTTTATATATATATTATATATATATATATATATATATATATATATATATATATAGTTTATATAAGTATATATATATAATATAATATATATATATATATATTATATATATATAATATATATATATATTATATATATATATATTTTATTATATATATATATAATATATATAATATATATTATATTATATTATATATATATATATATATATATAATATATGAAATCCCGGTCTAGTTTAAAGGAAAAAAATCATCTTACTCCTACGCTAAAGCTCGAGTTATATTCCTAAACACTTTTCTCTACCAGGACGAACAAGAAAAAAAAATGCAATATTGTAGGAGATTTTCTATAATTTACAATTTATGGCAAAGAATGTTGTTACACTAACCTTATTACTCAGACATAACTAGAAACACAGACAACTTATAAACGGAACAAATTTCTAACATATAAATCTTGATTCTTTCTAAAAGTTCTTGTAATCGAACGTATCCGCGATTGATTCGAGCATCTTAAACGATTTGAGACGAAACGGAATTTGCAATCAAACTTAATTCTCTATGTACCCTTTAATCAATTTAATCAGGAAAATCATTCTGACTTGTGATAAGTAGTGAACTTTCATATAATTAGGAATAGGTTCAATAGCAATTGCTAGTCTCTCTCTCTCTCTCTCTCTCTCTCTCTCTCTCTCTTTTTTTCTCTCTCTCTCTCTTCTCTCTCTCTCTATCTATATATATATATATATATATATATAATATATATATATATATATTATATATATATATATATATATATATATATTATATTATATATATTATAAGTATATATATATATATATAATATTATATTATATATGTGTGTGTGTGTGTGTGTGTGTGTGTGTGTGTGTGTGTGTGTGTAATTGCTAGACGTTTTTCATGTACATTCATCAGAAAATTTAAATCAAGGAATAAAATTTGACTCGCATTACGTAAATTGAAAATTGAATAATCTTCGAAATGTCTTTGAAAGGTTTTGAGTTTGCCCATCCAAACCTTAAAAACATTTTCGTTGAACAACATCTCGATTCAGTTGCGGTCATTTCATCTCTTACCGTATAAGGCTGTGTCCACACTGCAGTATCAAGTAACACTTCTTTGCGTATTGCTACAGGATGTTTCAATCACTGTTGAACAAGTTTCAATTCGTAGAAACAATTATCTAGATTGAAGCAAGAAAATCAAAGGAACGTTTGAGATTTCTTTCTGTTTCAAATCAACATCTATTTCTAGTAAAGTAACAAGATGTCTACACCAAACTGTAGCAGGTTGTTTTGTTGCTGTTATGAGCAATGATTGGAGAAGACTTGCTCCTTGTAATTCTAGCATTTACAGTGATTAGTACGATTAGTATTAACAAGAGGAAAAAAACGAAAAATTTAGGTTCCACCAGTTCTTCAAGACTTACAGAAATTTCGAAATAAATACAGCACCAGCAATTTATTTCTTTATAAAACATAGTTTTATTCTTCCTAGGAAAATTGACCAATCAACTTTTTCACTTTCTTTTTATTTCCATAATATCTGCTTGCAAAGCTCTGCTTATTTTCCTCCAAGCATCTTCCTTTAGATTTCTGCATTTATATTTTTTATCTGCAGGTACCCACAGAGCCTCAAAATTTCTGCATTCTCGATTAATTTAAAAATTAGGTCGTTATCCCATTTCACTATTTGAGACATTTTCTATAAATAACTGCAACCGAAATGCTTTGTGCACTCAACTATAAAGTGTACACTTTGAAGAACATTTACTTCTGTTACGATTTGTTGCCACATGTTTCCTATTTTTCTTTTATGTTTACCACACCCAAAAACAGGTATCAAGTAATGACTTTTGTCATTAACAACAGAAACTATAAAGAAGCAATCGGTAACAATAAGCAACTTTTTTTCTTAAGAAATATGGATTATCAAAAAATAAGGTTCTTTGTTGTTGCTTCAGTGTGACGCAACTTAAAAGTTACTTAATTAACAGAAGATTAACCTCATCTTTCTCTACAATGGAGCTAGCAACACGCAGTATTTCAATGTTTTGTCTGCCCTTCACAACCTTTCGTTCAAGTAACAAAATTTGCTTTCTATCATAAGGGTGATAAAATATTCCATGGGTCATTCTTTAGATCACTATCGTTTGGAAGGATTGATAAAATTCACTGAAAACATAAATACAGCACCATGTTGCAACATCCCTCCATTAAATGAAAACAAATAAACTTATTTTTATCTATTCTATCAAAGTTATTCTTATCTTTTTTATCTAATTTTCCACTTTTGGCAATGCATTGAGGACTTAAATATTGTATGCTTAGTTTGGTTATGCCAGATAAATAATTCTTTTATTTATTTGATGGTCGCAAAAGAATACAGAGTTTACAATAGATATTCCTTTGTGCAAAATACAAGACTAGATAATATAAGAAGGATTTATTTTCGTCAAATATATTACACAAGCACTGATAGGAATTTACAAGAAGTGGATATTAAATTTTCATAGTCATTTCCTTCTCTTAAAATAAGACAATGTGCATTAGTCATAGGACAAATATATGAAAATATATTTCTTTCAGAATACAGCTAATTCGAATATATGAGCATGTTTGACGATTAGCTTTTAAATTATGTATATTCCGGTGAGTTCAAATTCATTTAGAAGCACCATTTACATACAAATATGAGTTCTGAACTTTATGCAATCTCAATAGTCTTACACTTGGAAACACTTACCGTTTTACACGCACACTCACACAACCGAGCTCCCACACATATAAAAGTACACACACACACACACACACACACACACACACACACACATATATATATATATATATATATATATATATATATATATATATATATATATATTATATCATTATATATATATATATATATATATATATATATATTCCAAACAACAATTGATACCCTATACTTATCTTTAATATGCAAGAAGGTTTGTAATTGTGAACTTATCTAAAGCTCTTATGACTTACAATATTGTAATATAAGGTTTCATGGTTTCTGCGAAAAGAAAAGAAATATGAAAGGTGTCACTACTCTAACTTTCAGTAGCACTTTACCCTATGCATATTGGTTGGTATCTAGAGATTACAGTCAACTCTATTGTCCTTCAAATTAAATAGCAAGAGCTCAATCAGACATCTACTTTGGGAATCATTCATAATAATAATTACCGTGAATAATAATAACATATGGTTCTCAAGTTTCCAATAAAGGGAGAAAATCTCAAATCAACATTCGCTTATAACTATGAACTTCGAAACAAAAGCTGTCGTTCGTCATGCTAGGTGTCTTGAAGACTGCTCCACACCAACT
>JABUQX010129308.1:30000-46333 GCA_015478945.1 Trachelipus rathkii
CGGTTATGGAGGGTATAGTTTCGAGGGGATTGGGAGGAGAGCAGATAGTACCCTTTTATATAAAGTAAGGAGATAAAAGGTAACTGTATGAATTATAAGGGAAATTTGGTTTTTTTTTGTGTTGAAGGGAAGATATAGGCTGGTATTTTAATCGAAAGAGTGCATGGAGTGACTGAAGGACTGATTGGTGAAGAACAAGGCATATTTAAGAAGTGGTAGAGGAATGCGGTGGATCAAAATCATTTCATTGAAACAAATGACTGAGAAAATGAGGGGGAAGAAAAATAAATTGTATTTAGGTTTTATGGATTTGCAACCGGAGTGGGAAAATATTAATAGGGAAGCTCTATGGAAGATGTTTGTGATATATGGTGTTTGTGATAGGCTTCTGAATTGAATCAAATGTATGTATGACGATAGTGAAACGTGTGTGAGAATAAATGGAATCGAAAGTGTGGTTTAATTATTAAATAGCAAAGTGAGGCAGGGATGTGTTATGTCTACTTGATTATTCAATTTGCAAATGGATGGGGTTATGAAAGAATTAGAGGTGAGGGTGGAAGGGGATGGTGTTAGAATGATGGGGAATGGAAGAGAGTGAAGGGTACCCTACCTATTATTTGCGGATAATTTGGTTTTGTGTGCGAATCTGAAGAGATCTTGAGAGGATTGGTAGATGAATTTAATAGGGTGTGTAAAAGAAAGGGTTTGAACTTAAACGTAGATAAGATTAAGGTTATGGTTGTGAGTGAGGACAGTCCTCGGTGTGAAGTTTTTAGATGATGAGCAGCTGGAACAGGTGCCAGAATTTAAATATTTAGGATATGTGTTGAATGCTAAGGGAACAGATGATGCAGAGTGTAGTAGAAAGTGTGAATGGCAGGACGTATAGAATAAAGGGGGGTAGGGGGAGAACCTGGGGTGCTGGTGGGGTGAAAGTAACAAAAAACATACACGTACACACTAACACGTACATACACATACATAAAATAGCTGGCGAACGTACATGAATAAGAGGCCCCCTGGGGGCAGCACCCCTTTGAAAACGCCATGCATGAAAAGTAGCCAGGAAGGTAGCTGAGTATACTAAAAAGTCGTTAAAAATATATATATGTATCGAAAGGTTGCCAGATTTAGCTACAAATCTGGCACCTGTCAACTTCTATTCCTATACTACTAACGTATATTTTAATAAGCAAGCACTATGAAGAGAAAATTCAGATGAACCTATCTAAAATCAGTAGTAATAAATCATTTGTGATAATTTTGATTATAATATATTATATATATATATATTATATTTATATATATCTATATATTATATATATATATATAGTATATATATAGTTATATTTATATATATATTACTATATTATATATATATATATATATAATTCTTCTTCTTCATCTTCCTTTTATTTCCCAAGATTGGGAGTTAAGGCTGCGTAGCATCCATCGGAAAAGAAAAGTAGTAGAAGAAATATGACAAAAGTCGAAAAGAGCCCAGCCTTACCGCCCCCTCTGTACCATTAATTAATTAATATTATATATATATATATATAATATATTATATATATTATAATATATATATATTATATATTATATATATATATATATATATATATATATATTATTATATAGTATATATATATATTATATTATATGGACATTGTGAGCGGAAAAACTCTTATTGCTCCATCACTCTAATTACGATGATAATTTTGAAATTAAATCGAAGCAAAGACTAATTAGATAATGGCTTTTGGAAAGAACAGATTTCCTGTGTCTTTCGCAGTATGTGATCTATCCGAATTCCTATGATCTCCCATTTTAAACATCGATTAATAACGATAAAAAATTTTAAAATATTTAATATATATATATATATATATATATATATATATATATTATATATATATATATATATATATATATATATATAGTATATATATTATATATATATATTGTATATATTTTATGTATAATTTATATATATATAATAATATATATATATATATATATATATATATATATATATATAATATATATATATATATTATAATATATTATAATATTTATATATATATTTATAGTTATATATATTATATATATATATATATATCTATTATATACATATATACTATATATATATATAATATATATATATATATTATATATATATATATATATATATATATATAATAATATATATATATATATATATATATATAAATATATATATTTTAACAGTTGTCACCACCACTCACCGGGCGAAGCCCTATTCAAGGAGGGGGTGTTACATGCCTCAGAAGTCAAACTAACGCACATTACGCAGATGAGCACAGACGTAAGCGCTTTGAAGTGCGGGAGATTAAATTCAGAGGAAACACAGAAGATGGAAGAGAATTCCCCCAGAACAGAAGTGGCAGGAAAGAAGGAAGCACCGCAGCGAACTAGCCTGGGGTTGCCAATATCCACAACAAACTCATTGCGCAGACACAGGCACCCCTTGTGTGCTGCGAGGACGTCGGTAAAGGTGGAGGTACGCGAGTTATAAGCTCCCTCGAGCACCTGCCGCTGCGGTGCCTATAGAAAAGAGGATAAAGCACCACCATCCCGGGGCCCCCGGGGGCCCCCCCCGGGGGCAAAGATAGAGGGTCCAGTGAAGTGCAAAGTACGAACAGTTTTATAAGTCTTTGGCCTGCTGAGTCCGACCTCTGTCCAAAACTGGGTGAAAACCAGAGCCCCCCAGATATGAGAGCAGTACTCCATACAAGGGTGGATGAGGCCGCTAGTATAGCTTGAAGCAACTGAGAGAGGAAAAAAATTCTCGCCAGTCTAACAAGAACCCGCAGTTTCCTTTGGGCCGCTTGGCAACCGTTTTGTGGATGTGAGGTTTCCCAGACATTTTTTTGTTTATGTTAAAGGCCAAGGATGTTTATATTGTCATCAGGAGAGACGAGAGAAACCCGTCGAAAGAGATAGGAAAGTTGGAAGGTGTTTTAGAGAGAGAGGATTTGTAGAAGTTTTTTAAAGAATGGAATTTCACAAGGTTGAGACGACGCCACCCGGATCCTATCCAGATCAGCGAGACGTAGAAAATGGAAAGATTAAGACGAGAGGCAATTCTAAAAGTAAAAGAGGGAGCAGAATTAAAATGAGTTGAAGAATGAAGGGTCCGAGTCATCGGCATACGAGTGGATATGCGTTAGATGTGCAGGTGGAAGATCGTTAAATGTAAAAAGTAAAGGAATAAAAGTTAGGAGATAAAGACAGAAGCCCTGAGGAACACACACAATTAACAGAAAAAGAAGAGGAAGTCGTCCCGTCAACAACAGCCGACATTGAGCGATCTGAGAGAAAACTAGACAAAAGTAAGCAAAGGAAAGGAGGAAACCCAAAGGAGGGAGCTTGGAGAGCAGTGGGACGCGTGCCATTCCCGGTCAAATGCTTTGGATATGTCAAGCGCCACCTGGCAAGTCTCCCCATAGTTCCTAAGGGCGGAAAACTATAAATCAGTAAAGATGGAAAGTAATATCGCCAGTAGACCTCGAAACGCCGAAAGCCATCCTGGCGATCGGGAAAGAAGAGACTGAGATTCCAGATGATCTAAGGAATGAAGGAGTTGAGAAGGGTTTCAAAGATCTTAGATAGAACCAACAAGTGAGATGCTATAGGGCGATAGTTTAGAGGTGATCAGAGCGGCTAAATTTTAGGAATCGGCTGGACATGGGCGTGCTTCCAACACTGAGGGAAAGTGTTAGTATTGAAACATAGAGAATATAGTTGAACGAGAGGTGGGGTCAGCACGGAAGCACACTCCTCAAAACTCGAGGAGGAACGCCATCCCGGGCCCCCCGCTTCCTAACGTTTATAGATTTCAAGAGCCCAATGCAACTGATCAAATGTAATCACAGGCAAAGGCATGGAACACCTGAGAGGAGAGGAGGAGGATGAGGAATGTCAGAATCGTCCAGGGTTGGAGTTAGAGGAAAATAGGAGGCGAAAGAGATTGGCCTTTTCAGTTTGGAGAATATTAGCAACAGAACCATCAGAGCAAATAAGAGGAGGAAAGAAAAGATTTAACGAACTTGTTAGAGATGTTTTTGGCAATGGGCAAGAAAGATTTGCGTTTAGATGAACCAATCGGCTTTGCTCTTTCTTTTGATGAAAGCTCGCTTTGGCTCGTCGAAAGAATATGCCCTGCGAACGATTTCTAAGCAGAATGAAAATTTAGCAGAGTGAATCGTAGAACGAGAATTTTTCCACTTTCCGATACGCTCTGTCTCTAGCCTGAATGGCCAGAGAGTAAGGCACAATCGAACCATGGATTATGAGGAGAGAAAAGATTTAAGTCCGAAGAAGAATGAAACTGCCCTCATCCCCTCAACGATTAGCAGCTCCCCACCTTATCAGCAGAATCAAGCATCACCAGAAAAAACAAAGCAGTCATATCCAATTATAAGTTAGATTACAAGCGACGCAAGAACCCACCAATAGGCCAAATTAAAGTAACAGAAAATAACGGTTAGGGCAGGATGGAGCTGTTGGAGAGAAAGTATAAAAATTAAGAATATAGGTTGTGGTCAGATTTAACGATAGGAGCGAAAGTGGTGTATTTTAAGAGAAAGAGGACTTGGTGGTGAAAACATAAGTCAAGTGTGGTTCAAGAATTGATTATTACGATCCGGAATGTGGTGTGGGGTTCTTAATTAAGTTGCTTCCCAGATCGTTGAGAATGCTGAATGATTCGACCTCCTCCCCACCTTAAATCGGTATGAGAGGACCTCAACCATTCAGTGTTTGTGTACATTTAAATCCCCTAAAATAGAGGGCCTCAGTATTTGGAATGAGAAGATATAACAGTCTCGTGAGAAGTAGTTAGATATTCAAACAAGGCGTGAAAAATCTGTTCTATTAGGAGAGCAGTAGCAGAAGAGACACAAGATAATGGTAGTAGAAGGGAGAAAGATGTTTAAAGCCATAGACATCGAAAATTTAGGAGATTTCGGGATCCACGAAGACGTGTTTACAGGGAGGTTTATGTTTAACTATAGGCACTACTCCAACCCTTTAGAACGGAAATTAAGAATAAAGTTATAGTTGGACATATTAAACGAGTTAGAAGGTGAATTTCCTAGCCATCTGGGTCTCATACAAGAGCAAAAGGTTAGGGCTAGAGTTAGAGAGGTGGTATTCTACGGATGCAGAGTTAGATTGCAAGCAACGGATATGTTGGTAAAGTCGATAGTAAGCCCGCGCCCGTGCAAAGCTGCCATCTTTCATGCACACCAATCCACCACAAAAACAAACAACAACAAAAACAAACAACAAAAAAAAACAAACAAAATCGTGAAATCAGGTTAAAATTGTTTACACACTAAAACCTATATTTAAAACCGTAAATGTTAAAAAACTAAAATCGAATTTATATTAAATATGTAAAATATGAAAAATCTTAAAGTTAAAAAACACTAACACTCTCATACACCCTACACATTCACGAATAAAAAAAAAAAAGTAAAAAATAAAAGTAATTGTAAAATGTGAAAAAAATCTTAGGTTAAAAACACTTAACACCCACAAGTTCACGAAATAAAAAAAAAAGCAAAAATAAAAATAAGCTCTATAATGGAAAAATAAAACTTAAACCTATATAACTTTACTATATTCTGGTAGGCAATATTAAAATTTGTTAAAACCTAAAACTAAAACAAATGAAAAAAAAAAAAATTTAAAACTAAAACTTATCTTTTAAAACGCCAATCGCAGACCTCGCCGAAACGAATAAATGATTAATTACTAGATAAAAATAACATTTAATAAAGCTTTCAATTAAAACAAAATGTTTGATAAAATACACATACACTTTCACTATACACAGCACAACATAACAATAACGATAGATAAAATAAAGATTAACTTTCAATAAGGAGCACTTTTGAAACACGTCCACACTTCACAAGATTGCTATGTACTATTATTGCTCTCCTCCAATCCTCGGAAATATACTCTCCATATCTTATATATATAATATATATATATATATATATATATATATATATATATATATATATATATATATATATATATATATATATATATATATATATATATATATATATATATATATATATTATATATACATATATTATATATATATTATTTATATATATATATATTAATTATATTATATATATATCATCTGGTGGTCGAAGGTAATAAGTTAACCAAATTCCACAAGAGTTAGGGTAAATTTCCAATCCGGATTCAGCCAAAAGGCCGACATGCCCCGATACACGGCATTTGAAAGTGTGCAAGTAAAAGGTATTTGGGAAAATATATAAAATAAGTGTGCTACATGTTTTACCAGTGGAGTGTGTGTAGGAGTAAGCATAACGGTTAAGTTTTTAGTCAGAGAGGTAGACAGAGAAAAGATGAGATTGTGTTTCTCAAGGTGTATCGCATAAGTACTTCTCATCGGAGGAGGTACGAGACCGGACATTTCAAATGCGCAGTATCCTTTCAGCAGCGATAATATAAAGTAAGTGAGGCAAGAAATTCGATGGCAAGAAAGAGACAGGAAAAAGTTAACGAGAGCAGGAGAAATGATGAGACACTTTTTTAATGAATGTGAGTGAAACCACCCCGTGTATGTTAGACATAAACTACACACGGACAAATTACACCCCTATAAATAGCAAGCAAATGAAGTGGCGTGAAGAAATTCTGAATGCGCCTCAGGAGACCCAACCCCTTAGAAGCTTGTTTAGAAAAGAAATAATAATTTGATCCTTCCAATTAAGGTGAGTTGTGTATTTTCGAAGAAGATGTAAAGTTGTGTGGAAGATTATATCGAGTAGTAAGATGAAGGAATCGAGTTTTTAAGGCACTGTAAAGAACCAAAATACTTCAAGTAGAAATTCGAGAAAGTCCGAGTATCTCCAAGGCTACCTCTCTAGCGTAAATCATCTACTGTTGGGTTGGATATCTTTCAAAATGAAATCAATAATGATGGGTGAGGTCGTTGGCATAGGAGTGGATAGTGGAAGAAGTAACAAAGAGAAGGTTATTAATGAACATAGAAAAAGAGTTGGGGAAAGGACAGAACCCTGAAGAACACCACTATTTATAGATTTAAATGATGAAAGGTGGTCGTCTGCAACTGCTGGTAGAGAGAGAGAGAGAGAGAGAGAGAGAGAGAGAGAGAGAGAGAGAGAGAGAGAGAGAGAGAGAGAGAGAGAGAGAGAGAGAGAGGAAGAGAGAGAGAGAGAGAGAGAGAGAGAGAGAGAGAGAGACGAATGGATATCAAAGGTGGGAAGTTTAGACATAAAAACTTTGTGCTAGACTCTATTGAAGATTTTCGATATGTCTAGCGCAACAGCAAAAAATTCACCGGAAAGCCGAAGGGCTGAAAACCAAGTATTGGAGAGAATGGAAAGAAGATTGCCAGTAAAACGTTTCTTACGAAAGCCATACTGGCGATCAGAGATATAAGATTTGAAACATTGAGATGTTTTCAAATTTTCCTGTTAAGGATTGACTCGAAAACATTAGAAAGAACGGAGGTTAAAACAATAGGACGATAGTTTGTGGGTTGAGAGAATCCCTTTCTTCGGCAAAGACTGAATGAGCGCTCATTTCCAGCAGAAATGGAGAATCAAAATAGATAGACAGTGACTTAATAGTTTACCAAAGCAAGATTCAAATTCAGAAGCACATGTTTTGAGAACCACAAAAGAAATACCATCCTGACCATACGTCTCCTTAGTATTAAGCTTAGAGAAGGCGGTAATAAAATCTTTAGAAGAAATTACAATGTTAGGCTTAAATAAGTTGGAGGTGGATGGAGAAGTAGGAATAGCTTCGGAATTGCCTAAGGTGGAACTAGACTCAAAGGTTTGAGGGAGGAGCTCAGGTTTAGTTAAGTCAAGGTTTATATATATATAGTATATAGTAGTATATATATATATATATATATATATATATATATATATATATATATATATATATATATATATATATATATATATATATATATATATATATGGGGAAGGGAAGAAAAAGATATTTAAGATGGGCCGAAGGCGTATAGAAACCAAAAACCGTATCTAGAAATATAAAAGATAGAAACGGAGAGATTCTTGTGAGACCGGAAGAAAGAAATGATAGATGGACCGAATACTATGAAGATCTGCTAAATGTAGAATACAGAGAACAAGAGGAAGAAGCTGTAGATCAGACGAGGGAGGAGAAAGAGGAGGAGGAAGGCGGAGAGATAACGGTAGAAGAATATGAGGAGGCTATAAAAAGGATGAAGAAGGGTAAAGCCCCAGGAGAGGATGGAGTGGGTGTAGAGTTGGTGGTGGAGGGAGGAGAGGAGCTGAGAGGAGAATCATCAGTTTGATGAACAAGTGTTTGAGAGAGGGAAGGTGCCGGAAAGGTAAAAGCAATAATAATACCGATATAAAAAGGATGCAGGAAGCTGTAATAATCATAGAGGCATTTTACTGATGGACCATCTGGCGAAAAATATACGAAAGAATATTAGAGGAGGCTGAGAGAGAAGGTAGAGCCGAGACTGGGAGAACCGCGGGGGTATAGAAGAGGAAGAGGAACGACGGACCTCTTATTCACACTAAGAATGGTTTCGGAGAAGATGCTGGAATATGGCAAGAGATTCTTTGTAGCGTTCATCGACCTGCAAAAGGCATATGAGAGCTAAAGTGAGAGGAATTATGGAGGAAGGGAGATTAAAGAAGGCAATAGAAAGTATGTGTATGAGAAATGCAGTTGTAATGTTAGAACTGAGGGCGAGAACGATAGATGGTTTGAGGTGAAAACAGGAGTGAAGCAGGGGAGTGTTTATCGCCACTGCTGTTTATATTATATTTAGACGTGGTGATAAGGAAAGTGAGGGAGAGACTGGGAGAATTTGAAGGGGATATAATGGCATATGCGGACGATATGGAATGTTGAAGCGAGAGAGAGAAGACGATTCGAGAAGTGGTGGAGTTGTTTACGGAGGAGTTGGAGGAAGCAGGGATGAGGATGAACGTGCAGAAGACAGAGATATTAACAATAACCGGAGGAAATGAAGAGGGGATGAGGATGGTGGTGAGAGGGGAGGAGGTGAAGGCGGTAAAAACCTGCAATTATCTCGGAGGATGTTTTAACAGAAGGGGAGGAAGTGGAGGAGAGATTACGCGAAGAATGGACAAGTATGATTAGTTAATGAAAGCGGTATACCCATGATGAAAGATAGAAACATCGGAATAGAGGTTAAAAAGTTATTTTTAACAGTATACTGACTCCGATGCTGCTGTACGGAGCGGAAACATGGACAACAACGAGAAGAGAGAGTAGAAAGCGGAGATGAGGGTATTAAGAACTGATTGGAAAGAGTAGGAGAGAGACAGAATAAGAAATGAAGTAATTAGAGAAAATATAGGTGTGAAGAAGATGATACTGAAGATGGATGTGGGGAGATTGAGATGGTGGGACATCTGGAGAGGATGAGCAGGAGTGAATGCCGAAAAGAAGATGGAATGGACACCAGAGGGCAGAAGACCAAGGGGGAGACCGAAGAAAGAGATGGGCGGAGTCGGTGGAGGGCTTTCTGGAAAGATGTCAGCTACCAAATGAGAGTGCTAAAGAGAAGAGGAATAGTGCAGCAGAGAGATGTCTTGTTAAATCTTCTTACGCTTCTAGACAGGTTGAAAATCCTTCCTGGGAGAGGAAAAAGATATATATATATATATATATATATATATATTGTTGTTATATATATATATATATATATATATATATATATATATATATATACATATATATATATATATATATATATATATATATATATATATATATATATATATATATATATATATATATATATATATATATAGAGAGAGAGAGAGAGAGAGAGAGAGAGAGAGAGAGAGAGACTATAGTTTTTGCTAGAATAAAAAGCAGCATTTTTTCATTTATTTTTATTTTTATGAAAACTTTATTTATGACCCTAATTTGATTTAAGAAACAATATAAGAAACACTCTCCGTTATTTCAAATCTGCGTCCGTTGCGCAATGAAATAAACGCCCCTGTGGCAAAGTAATGAAGGGGAGGGTATAAGTGGTGTCATTTTATCTGATTAATTGTGTAATTCAGTAATTTTCATGGAGATATCCTCACAAGTGTTGGGTATGTCTGTAATGACGTCATCCAAGATGGCAGTCATTGCAATATAAACAAACTGCTTATCTCGGTCGCTATCTAACTAATTTTAATTTTTTTTAACTTATTGGAAAGATATTGTTAAGAGCTAAAAATATTTTGTTTACTATTTGGATTTAAGTTAAAATGTCATTTAATTTTTTTTATGTCAAAAATGACTTTAATTACATTATAAGAAAATATGCTCCACATTACATTCTTTTACATTACTTTAGAAATGATGGTTTAACTAATTCAAGTATTATATGCAAGTTCGGTTTACTGGCTTAATGTTCTTCGGAACTTTTAATTCCATTAAAGTGGTCATACATTGAGAAATAATTGCTAATGAGCTACTTGTCGCTGGACGAGAAACTACTGTCATTTCAGACTGGTCTTCAGATAAGCACTCTTGGTAGTAGACCATGACTATTCCATGTAGAGTTCCTTTACCATTAGGAGTATCTTCGAGGAAATCTATATTATCTGCTGTACAATACATAAACCTCCCTCTGACAAAGTCGTGTGGAATATACATCCAACTATTTTTTCATCCATTCGGGTGCATAAGCTCTTTTGCCACTGATGTCTCTAGACGCAGAACTTTGCTGTATTCAACTGAGCAACTTATACTATGCAAAATCTGGACAATAAATTTTCTGCGAGTATTGAAATAAACTGTTAAACCAACACTTACTTGTAGTGGGTAGTCCTGAGCATGGTTGGTCAACGTCGTAGTTTCATTTTTTGTTTAAAATTGCTTAACCATTCATATACATAAGACTTTTGTGAAAGTACTGATGTTTTTTGAGCTACTTGTTCTGTATCAACTCTAGGTTTTGGAATATATTGATTCCAATGCACCAATTTAAAGGAAATCAAGTTCCAATGGTACTGTAACTGTGTTTAGTACCACTGATCATTGAAAGCCACTGGTTACTAGACAAAATGCACTTCTTTATAATACGGGCCGCTTCAAAGAGAGTCTTCATTTTTTTCAGAAAGGCTAGTGGTTTCTTTTGCTTTAGTTAGAGCAGCATCTGTAGTAGCTTTTAAAGATAAGATATACGTTGTGGTTAGATTCTTATGGATGGGGTTCAAATCTGTACATCCATTTCCCAAAGCTCTTCTTCAATGAATACTTTAATTGCCTTCCTCTTCATAACATGTTCATTCTCCATCCCGCTTCTGCAATGGAAACCACCTTCCCGTCTTTCAAAGCCTCTGAAAGAGAATTAATGAAATCGACTTTACATGCACTGTCTATTATGGTAGCTTCATTGTCTAGAATTTGGCATTGATGTTTCTTGCGTTAAACATTTAAAACATTTTTTTGATAGGAAATGTCTTACGCATGTACATCCCTTGGGTCTATGCACGCTGATAATTTGCCTTTCCATTGGTCATTTTTGCTAAGGTTTACAACCTCGTATAGTTTTGCTACAGCGTTGGTGAAACTGTGAACAATTAATGTCCTCTGGAGTCTGCTTTGTTACAGAGTAAAACATGTATCTTTTTTGTTCGTTCACCACACAATCTTGTGAAGGGTGTTCGTGTGTTACTTGTAGAAGGTTCATTTATGATGTCAATTTGCTTGTTGTCTTTTTTCATATTTGACTTCCAATCTTGCTGGTTGCACCTTTTATAACAAGATAAATGACAACGACCATTTTTTTCTGTCAGTTGGTCATATCAAAAAAGTAACTATATGAACATTCAAATTCTTTGTCTCTGAACTTGCTTCGTTTGACAAGGGCTTCTAGAAGTTATTTTGAGAATTTTGATGCAACAAGTGTTTCAATTTACTTTTTTTGACACAACACACAGAGACTGTAGTCAATACTATTGCTACTATTTCTCTTTGATGGTAGCATCTGAACTTGTACCCCTTCCATTATTACTGGCTGCTTTATACGACAAATTTCATCATCAAACAAAATAAATGAAATTAATAAAACTGTACATCCTCAAAAGTAAAGTACCAAAAGTAATAATAAGCGCATTAATACGATTCCAATATTACATAACCAAACAACACGACCATGCAGCGTGACACAGAGCAAAAAAAAGGCTAAATCGGATAAAACTATCACTTTTTTAGCTTAAAACCAGATGTCAACCAAAATATTGTTTTTTCGCAATTCATGCTAAGAAAATTTATTTTCTCTTAAAAATACCTTTCCAACAAGATAAAAAAAAATAAAACTCCTTAAGATAGCGACCGAGATTATAGAGTTTGTTTGCAGTGGAATGGCGGCCATCTTGAATTGACGTCACCACAGTCATACGCAACACCTGTGAGATTATCAACCTTGAAATTTTCAAACAACATGTTTTTATCGATTAAATGACGCCACTGGTACCTTTCCTTCATTAACTTTGCCATGGGAAATACAATGCTCCTAAAATACTAAACTATTAATTAAAAAATGATCAGTAGAAATTAAGTTATCATCATTTCCGTATTTCGACTAAAACATATTTAGGGATAAAAAAAATTCATCCATATCATGGTGAATCATACATCAAAAGACATCTGGACCAACCACTCTAGATCTGCTCTAAAAATGAAAATAAATTTTGCAGAAAATATTGAACACAGGCCTGCATTTGAAATTTTTTTTTTCTGTTCCTGGGGTTTTCTGAAGTGATTCCTAACGAAATTGTCCTCCTAAATTGAAATATGACATTCATTTTGCTCAATCAGGTCTGGTTTTTGAGATACAGCGCACTACTTCTTTTAGAAATTGGGTAATTTTAAGAAAAATTCGTTATTTATATCAAAGTTATTTAATAAATTACAATTACTTGTAAACTAGGAAAAAAATAAATACCGACTCAATTCGACTTTCCTTTAATTAATTTTAAACTTACAGACTACTTATGAGCCTACCCAAGACGTGCAAGAAACTATTTTCCAAGAAACGAAGTCCTTGATGATTTCCGTTTGTGAAGCGATGTTGGTTCGTCGCGTTTAAGACACCAGCAATAGTCAGCTAACATGTTGATGTCCCAGCGTCCTTGATATCTTGTTTCCATCGTCTTTGTCTTTGTGAAATCTTTCACCTTGTTCCTCGCTGTAATCTCCACAGTTTGCGGGAAAATAGTCAAGATGAATGGAGAAAATGCATTTTTATCGACATGCGAGCTCCCATTTTTTCGAAGCTTTTCATAAGCTCATTTACATGTGAGATATATTCTGAGCTTCTTTTATTTCCCAGAAAACCGTCAATTACTTTATTAAACGATCGCCATGCATCTTGTTCACTGGCTTCCATATTGGTGTAAAAATGCTTGTCCTTTAACAGAGTTCTAATTTGGGGACCGTTAAATATGCCTGCATGGAGCTTTGCATCACTGATGTGTGAGAATTTTTGCAGTAGATACTTAAAAGCATGGCCTTCTTTATTCAGTGCTTTGACAAAGTTCTTCATCAGGCCAAGTTTTATATGAAGAGGAGGCAGTAAAACATTTTTTGGAGGGACTAGAGGTTCAGCTACCACGTTGTGGTAGCCAATTTGGAATGTCTCTCGAGCTGGCCAGTTTTTTTGCTTATAGTGAAGACTATCAGCACGGCTATCCCATAGACACATGAAGCAAGGATATTTTGTGTAGCCTCCTTGCATCTCAAGAAGAAGGCACACAACCTGAAAGAAAGGATTAATTCTTAAATACATTAAATGTAGTAAATTAAAATTGAAAACTGTCTTTATGCTTGCATATTGATGTACATGGTTTCTAAGAACTTATATTTTTTTCATAGGTATTTTTTTTAAAAATGAAGATTTATAATGACAAGAAGAAACTGGGAAATATATCTTACCCTGAGATCACCACATATTAACCAGTTGTGGTTAGAGTACTTGATTGTATTAATCAATACTTCCATATTTTTGTAGCTTTCTGTTAACTAAACTGAATGGGCAATAGGTACGGATGCCATTTTATTGCCAATATTTAAGAGTACTGCCTTCAAGCTTCTGCTAGAAGAATCAATGAAGAGCCTCCATTCACTTGGTTGGTAAGGAACGCCAAGTGCCTCAATTAAACCTTTTACATCATTGCAATACACCAAATAGCTACAAGAAGAAACTGCAAAGAACTTTCGAAACTCTTCGTCTCCATTTCTGAACCAAAAGTATGTAGTTTCTTGAGAGAGGAGGTTGTTCTCACTAAGACGGGATGCAAGAAGTTGTGTGTTCTCTTTAGAAAGACCAAGATCTCTAGTCAAGTCATTTAATTTACTTTGAGTGAGTGGTCTTGGCGAAGTATTTGTAGACGTAGGCTGATATGTCACTGAAGTGTCAGTGTCATCCACTTCTATATCTTCTATATTGTCTTGTAGCTCAGTATTTTCAGGTGGAGAAGGAACTGAAAGTCCTGGACCATGTGGTTGTGGTTTAATGGCAGACGGAACATCAGGGTAGACTACAGTGTACTTGTTCTTCTTATTGATACCTGAAAAAAGGTTTCGCCTACTTAATTTACATAATATTAATTCACTCGACCCTCGTTTCCACAAATTTTATACACAATTTTCATACCAGGAAAATTTACCAATTTTAAATACAATCAATTTTTATATACAATTTAAGAGTATATATATATATATATATATATATATATATATATATATATATATATATATATATATATATATATATATATATATATATATATATATATATATATATATATATATATATATAGGTATATATATATATATTATATATATATATATATATATATATATATATATATATATATATATTATATTATATATATATATATATATATATATATATATATATATATATATATATATATATATACATATATATATATATATATACAGGTATATATATATTATTATTATTATTATTATTATATATTATTATTATATATATATATATATATTATTATTATATATATTATATTATATTATATATATATATATATATATATATATATAGAATATATATATTATTATATTATATTACATATATTATTATTATATATATTACATATACATATACATATATATTATATATAGAAGTTATATGAGTTATATATATATTAAAGATATATATATATATATATATATATATATATATATATATTATATATTACATATATATATATATTAGTTAGTATAAATATATATATATATATATATATATATATTATATATATATATATATATATGTTATATAAAAATTTTAGAATCCACACTCTCCCACCAGAATAATACACTATTTTTATACACAATTACAATTTCAATAGGCTACCAAAAGATTTTTATAAACCTTTTTAGATTTGTCAAGGACTATATTCATAAAGTAATTATCTCACCTTTGAGATTGGTCATGCAAAAATAGCAGTCTGTAATATGGTCCTTGCCTTCTCTCCACACCATAGATCTCAATGCACAAACAGTTCGCTTTGCCCTCACTCCAGCGTCATAAGGCTATGATACAGGCTTTGCAGCACATATGTGAAGCAAAGGTTTTGTCTTGATCTCCTAGCTTTATTCCAAAATATGCATTGTAAAGGAACTTTACTAACGGCGTTATAGTGCATTGCTGGTCACTAAAAGTTACTTTGCCACTCACATAACAAAATCTATCAGGACTGTTTTTACACTTTCTATTCATTTTTATGAAATATTAGGAGTTTTGCTAATGTATCTGCCTGCAAAAAAATTCACAAAGATAAATAAAGCTTTAGAAATACACTTTAAACACTGTTCCTAGATGAGAACAGTCATGGATTAAAGTAAGAACACTTAGCTGGAGAGTGAGCAAGCAACACACAACCACTCGCGCCCGCGGTCAGCTAGAGACTGAGCTCTCTAATGCCATCTAAAGAGCTCGGTCTGTATCTTAAAAACTAGACCTACTGCTAAATATGAATACTTGATTTGGATTTACGAGACAAATTTCATTTACAACCACCTATAAAACCCCCAGGAACATTTTGGTCGCAGGCGTGTGTAATGAATAAACTATGAAAAGAAACTTGCCAAAAAAAAATTACAAAAATGAAATAAAAACGCGAAAGGTTTCACGATAAATGCGAAACGGCTAACACCCAACCGAAAACTGAATCGAAGTACATCA
>JABUQX010129309.1:0-14988 GCA_015478945.1 Trachelipus rathkii
CTTAGAGAGGGATACTAAAATTAGAAATTTCTATTATTTAAATAACAGTATCAAATTTTAAAGAGTAAAGAGGATTTAATATAATCCTACTATTTTTTACTTATGCTTTTTTATCTATATCATCATCACATTGACACATTATAATTATATTTTCAGGCTGCTCTTTTTCCAGCTCACCATTGGGATAAACTCATAAATTTAAGAATTTAATAACCAAATACAATTTCAAATGTTGATAAATTTCAAGTGAATAAAATCGTACTTTTAAGAACTTGTTCAAATTTATTTGTTATGTGCAATTGACGAAAAAGCGCTAAATATTTATTATGAGAGTTAAAATTTTTTTTACTAATAAACATGGTTAATTTCACAACTAATGTAAATATTTGGTATATAAAAGACAAATATTGAAATTTCATTATAATAATATCTCGTCCAATTATTATAATGGCTTAAGCATAGTTATATTTTACACTGAGAACTTTAATGTACGTTATTTGATATTTTACACTTTTTTCTATTCTGCTTGGTTGACAATTACTGAGCATTGTCATGATAACCATAATTTATTAATTGCTAGGGACGTTATTTCAATTACCACGATAAATGGACAATATTATCACAGATTTTTGTGCATAAATTATGAAAAAATGTTGATAACAATTTAGTGAAATCGTACTTTATTAAAGCAGTATCTAAATTTTGATAATTGGTATTAAATAATTTAAAGAAAAAAAGTTTAATATATATAAGTTATATATTTTATTTATTATAAACAGGTTTATGCACAAAGTAATTATTTAATTATATGTAGTATTAAATACCAAACATATATTCATACCAAATTTCATATGTTAAAATAACGTTCAATGTTAGATCTCGTTCTAATAAAACTTATTTAAATTTTTTTACATTTTCTGCTTTTTGAAATAGCATTTAATCAATGTAACAACTAACATTATTTTTCAATGCCTGATAAAATATACTCAGTTAAAAACTCATTTTAAGAAGTTTATCATTATATATCAATATTAGCGTATGTTGGTTTTCGAATTGTGCATAAATTTAGGAAAATCGTACTTTTTTAAGGCAGATTTCTTAAGATTATGTATATATGTAGAAATAAATTTTAATAGATAAATAAAGCCCCCATTAAAGAAAGTTAATACCTAATTTGTAGGTCTTTGTTTTTTAATAATCTAAATTTCGAAAGTAATTTACAGTATACTTAACAGCAAATATATTTTGGTATTTATTTATTTATTATTATTTTTTATATGTTAGTTATTTTATATTTTTTTTTTATTGGCTTTTTGTGGTGTTTTTTTGTTTTAGGTATGTTTTGTTTATTTTGTTTTTTTGGATTTTTTGGGGGGGGGGGGGGGATGCGGGGGGGGGAGAGGGGGGGAGAGGGGGGGGGGAGTTTGTTTATTTCTCTTATTGTTATTGTTTTAGTATTTTTTGCTTTCCATTTTTATTGAACTACATAACACACGCGCGTTTTTAATTTTTTTACATTTAGAATTTAGTTAGTTTTTGTTGTGGTAATGAATTATTTTGGTGAGAACTAGTGAGGTTTCTTACTGTTAGCCTTTTTTTTCAATTTATTCATATTATGTTTTTTTTATTTTTTATTTTATTTTATTTATTTTACTGTGCTTCTTTCATGCTTCAAATATTTTTATTTTATATAAAATTATATAAATACTATGTAAATATTTTATGTTTATATATTTATATTATTATATATTTTATTTTTATTTTTTATTTCTTTTGTTTTTGATATTGTTCAATTATTATTCGTATCTATATGTAGTTTAAAACCAATCTTGAGTATATGAGTTGATTGCTTGTTTTTGTGGTGCTTATAGTAGATGTGGACGGTTAAGAACGGAGGGGTGGGTGTGAGGGCCGTAATAGAGCGGGATGGATGGAAGTCGGAGGCTATTTTGGGTGAGTACGTTGGGGTGTTTTCTGGGTGGAGGGGTTTATTTTGGTGGTTTTGGCCAGAGGGAGTTTTTTTTAGGGGTGGTGAGTGAGTGGTATTTAGTTGGGTGAGCGGGGTTGGGCGGGAGGGACGGAAGGAGGTGTTTGTTTTTGAGATTATCATATTATTAAATGTCCACATTTCTTCTATTTATTTATTTTATAATTATTTTTTTTATTTTATTATTTTATTATATATTTTATTTATATTATAATAATTTATGATATATTATTATATTATATATCTTCTTAATAGGTTTTGGTTTTTAGATTAGGTAGGGAGTTGCGTGGTGGCGTTGATATTACAAAGCAATATTTTGAAGAGGGTATGCAGGTGTGGTTTTTTTGGAGTTTTTTTTTGCTTTTATGTTAGTTTCTTTTTGGCTGTGGTTGAATGGCGGCATTTTTTTTTTTGTATGTGATCTTTTCTATTTTTTGTTATTTTATTATATTTTTTTCTTTGATTTTGATTATTCATATTGGGATGATGTTATTTTAATATCATTCTGTAATTTTTACTTTAGATTGTATTTGTACTTATCTTAGTTCTATTTGTGATTGAATAGTTTCGGGTAGGGTCCGTCTGTTGTGAATTTTTTTTATCACTTTATTTATTGAATTCATTTATTTTTGGGTTTTCTTTACATGTCGATATTTTAGGTTAATAATGTCTTGGTATAGGTTGCATAGGGTATGGGAAAGTTTGTTTTGCAAGTTTTTTTTTCTTTTAAGTTTATGTAATAGAAAGGGCATCTCGCTTGTATAGAGATATGTTTATTGGAGGAGGGCTGGCTATCAGTTTTGGAAAAGGGCGAGTAAAGGCAAAAAGGATTTATAATGTTTGTATTTATTAATTGATCTCTTATTTTGCGGCAGCGAAATGTTGGTGCTTATCTTTTTAATAGTGAAGGGGGGTAGTGAACGGGGTTTTATAATACACAGCGTATCTTTGGTTGATAGTAGAAATAGGGGGCTGTGTCTGAATGAAGATTTTGTGTTGATGTAGTTCTAATCAGGGTCGCTTGCACGAGGATGTTTTTATGACATCTGTTCTGTGGAATTCCTATTCTACTCTTGTGTTTATACTGAATTTATTTATTCAAAAGTGGTTAGTGCTAATCTGGTAATTACCTTAGTATGCTGACTTACTGAGGAACCTCGCAAAACATTCTTGAATAGGCGAATTGACGTGAGTGGTAGGTGAACAACTGTAATTATATACTATATAATATATTAGTAACATATTATATATATTATATTTATAATAATAATATATAATATTTATAATCTATATAATATTATTAATATATACTATATATATAATTATTTATATTTTTATCCATATATATAATTTTATATCTATATATATATATATCATAATTATCCTATATATATATTAAATATATATAATATACTATATATATATATACTATATATAGAGAGGAGAGAGAGAGAGGAGGAGAGAGAAGAGAGAGATGAGAGTTATTTAGAAAATATTTGTTTAGCAAATGGCATTTAATATTATTAAGTCATGTATTTTTTACAGGTGTTCTTTTGTTTAAGCTTTAAATAATTATACGTCGACTAGTGAGACATATTCATTACCATTATTAAAAAAATTATTTTATTTTTTTTGTATTACCTAATTTATATTACCAATTTAAATTGAAATTTGACAAATTTCACAATAATGAAAGAGCTGAATTTTCATGATATAAATACAGCTAGAAAATTAACAATTGAAATTGTTTTGAGAAGGTCTTATTCTCATTTAAGAAGATTGCTTTTCATGTATAGGTTATACTATATATATATCTATAATACTAATTTCGAAAGAAAGTATATATATTGTACAAATTTAATTATATTTATTATATATATATATATACTTATATAATTTATCTATGTTATATTTAAAATATTTTCTCAAGCATAACGCAAAGGACTAACAAATAACATATATATATATCTTTTAATTCTACTATATATATATTATTATTATAATCATATAATATATATATATATATATATATATAATATATATACTATTTACTAATATATATAATAATATATATATACACATAGTTCGACATTTTTATGATTGGTTTATACTTAGATGTATAAGCTGAAATTTAATCTTTTAAATAATAGAAAAATTTTATAATGAATAATGTATTTATAAACTTTAGTAAATAATTTTAATTGGTAGGTTTTCTAGAAATTTCTACTACTTTAAACAAGTCTTGAGTATTTTTAGTATTAATATATAATATTTATATAAATATTATCTATAAATAATATATATAATATTATGAACATATAAACATACGAATAAAATATAATTATAATACAAAGTATAATATTATAATTACTAAAAGTATATATTATAAAATATATCATGTAATATATTATATTCATATTATATATATTGACATATTAATATATATATACTTATATATATATTATATACACTTTATATAATTATATACTAATATTATATTATATATAACTACTATAATATATAAATATATATAATATATATAATTACGTATATATTATCTAAAAATATATATATAAGTATATATATAATCATATACTACTATAATTATTTAATATATATATATATATAATATCATATAATATCAATATATTACATACTAAATATATATTATATATAAGTATATATATATATATATATATATATGTTAATATTATTATAATATCATATACTTATATATATTAATAATATAATTAATATAAAATAGTATTATATATATATATATATAATACCTATATAATATATATATATATTATATATCAATTATAATATTCTAAAATTACTACTATATAACTCATATATAATATATATATTATAGTATTACTTTTAACATTATATATTAATAGATTATATTAATATATTTATATAAGTAGTATATATATATATTATACCATATATACTATAACTACTATATATATACATAATAATATATACCTATCATATATATATATAAATATTTTATATAATATATATATTATATATTATATATATTATATATATTAATATATATTTTTTATATATATATATGTTATATATAATATATAATATATATATATAATATTTAATAATATATACGTATTACATAATATATTTTTTATTAGGTTAACAATAAATAATAACAATACAACAATAAATAAAATCAATACAATAAATGAATTTGTACGCGGAACTTAATTTTATAAAGTGCACAATAATGTAATAAAAAAAACTAAAAAAAAATTAATAATAAACTTTTCAACGATACATTATAAAAATTGGTAAAATTCTTTCCACTGTTATTAGGATTGTAATGGAAATTTTTTTTGTTATTAAAATAATTACAGAGATTGAAGGAGGGAGAGAGAGAGAGCAGAGAGAGAGAGAAGAGACGGAGAGAGGAGAGGAGAGAGAGAAGAGAGAGAGAAGAGAGAGAGAGAGAGAGAGAGAATTGTGTTGATGTAAAAGTATGTCCTAGAAAATTATATTTAAATATTGTTTTGATGTTATACTGTTTTCATTTATTAGTTTCTAAAATCTAAAACTTAATTTAATAATAGATAATAATAATATATAATGGTATAATAATAATATAATAATGTTAAATAACTAATTTAGTTAAGTCTATTAAATTATACCATACTACTTAAAATTTTAAAAGAAATAATAATAATAATAATAATAATTAATAAAATAAGCAAGTCATGTATCTTGTTTCGAAATCTTTCGAAAATACTTAATTTGTTTAGTGGAATTTCGTCCAGGGATATAGGAAGCAATAAAAGTTTAGTATTAATATAAAGTTATTTTTTTATTTTGTTTTTAATTTTAGCCAGTGTATCATAATTACAAGAGAAATGAACAAAAACGAAAATATTATTCTGGTCAAAGTCCGACTGACGCATCTGCCAAAACTTTCGGATGTCAATGCTAAATATTTTTTTCTTTTCAACCTAGAAAAAAAAAAATTCAAAAAAAATTTGATCAACTTGGACTTTCTTTCCTCATTTAATGATCCAAGACAAATTCTCAATATTTTGATAGGGTTATGTGATTACATAAGCCTAACTCAATATTTTAAAATTAATTAAAATATTATATAACTTATATAATTATATATCATATACTATTATATAAATATAGGTATATTTAAATACCTATTATCTTAAAGCTAGATATATAATATATATATAATAATATATATATATAATATTATATCAAAATATCTATATATATATTGAATATATATGTATAATATGATTATAATATAATATACTATAAATATATAGTATAATAATAGTATAGTATATAATTATGATAATTTAATATTATATTATATATATATAAATAATATATATAGTTATAATAATAGTATATTATAATTATATATAATCAATACTATATAGTATATAAACCTAATTCATACGGTAGTATGCCTCATACCCTAGAGTATATATATATAGTATATATACTATTATATATTATATAAAAAGAATATTCATCTTATATTTTTTAGGAATACTTGAAATATTTGTTTTAATTCGTAATAGAAATTTTATAAAGTATAAAAGATATTTTATATTATGCAAAAAAATTTTACAAAAATTTCTGGGGGGGGTGTGGGAAAAAAAAGGTTTTTTTATTTTCTTGACTGACAATTGCATGTTGACCGCCAATATTACATAGAAAAACAATTATAAATAATGGGAAATACATCTAGTTTGAGTATGGATATTGTACAGAATGTATATCGAATGAAAAGGACTAAGTGCAACAATTTTGGTAAGTTAAAATGATTATTACGAAAAGGGGAGTTTAAATAAGTATCCAGAAATATTTGAAAATTAAAAATATGAGTAGACTCTATTGAACGTTTCATGGTCAAATCTAAGATAGATTCACAAAATGGATAAATCCGACAGGAAAGAGATCATGAAAAATATTGTCAATTATGGGAAAAAAGATAATCAGAAATGTGACTTACGAGAAAAAAAAATATGGATCAAAATATTATATTTATAAGGTATGATACAAAATATTATATTGAAATTAAAATGAACGAAATTAAAATTTACAGTATTCAGACTGTTGAGTCAGCACATATGGATAGTTAAGATTGAAGAATTCACATATTATCTATTATAATACTATTATATATAATATAATATACTTATCTATTTTATATATATATATAATATATATACTATATATATCTATCTATATATAATATATATAATATCTTGGTTTTACTAATTCCTGACAGCCATGAATTTGAAAAAATATGAAACAAATATTAATATGAGATTAGCATAATTGGAATATAATATGTATATATATATAAATATAATATTATATATCATATTATATTTTATTATTTATATTATAACTATTACTATATATTACTATCTATATATATATATTATATATTATTAATATACATTTTAACTCAATAATCAGTATTTGAAGGTGTTTGATTAACGATGCCTGGTCAAATTTAATTTTGCAGTTTCGAAAATCATGTTTATATTTAATATTATTCGGGAAATTGCAGGACATGCACAAAAAAAAAAATTTCTTATTTTCTTTTTTTTTTCTTTTTAAAAAATCGAAAATCATTAAAAATTTTAGAATAAAAAATTAGACTTACTTACCGGCAAACTCGGTCAACGGTAACGATAAAAGGTGAAAGTAATGTTTTTAATATGGTCGTCATTGCCCAGTAGAGTTTAATATTTTGAATTTGAATAAAGTGATAACAATTATATAAAAATAATAAATAATAATAATAGATAATAAAAAATATAATCAATATAATATAATATAATACATATAATAGTGAATGTGTGAGTGAATAGCAGTTTAACCAATATTTATTTGACAAAATCGCTAAATAATAATGGAATTTTTATGTTTAGTATATATATATATATAATATATAATATCATATATTATATAATAATATACTTATTATATTATTTATATTATATATATATTATAATATATATATATATATATATTATAATATTACAAACCGCGTCGCTGAGAGAAGCATTAGAAAGGAAATTAATAAGACAAGAAAATAATATATATTCAAGTTTTTTACTCTACTCATAAAACACACACACACGCATATATATATAATAATACTATATATTATATATATATATATAAATTATATAAATAATATATATATTATATATATACTATATTATAAATTAAAATTATATATATAATTAATACTATACTTATATATATAAATCCCATATATATATATTATATATATATCATTATAATTATATATATATTATAATTATATATTATATATTTATAATATATATATATATTATATATATATTATATATATTATAATAATCTATATATATATATATATATAAGGTTTCTTAAAGATCCTAAAATACAAACCTCACAAATGAAATAACTGATTGTAATATTTTTTGAATTCATGAAAAATATTGGAAGAATGTTTCAACAAATTATTTCTGACAGCATAAAGGGTTATGTGTTATTAAAATGACAAGAAAAAAAAGAAGAAAGGAAAACAGATTAAAAAAATAAAAAAACAAAACATATATATACTACTATCTATATATATATACATATTACTAAGTATACTACTCTATTCTAAATATATACAGATAGTTGTGTTCACTTACCTAAGACTTACGCTCGCGCTAATATTATAATTATCATCATTACTTTCGCACTGAGTATATACTACTTCAGGCGAGCCCATCTAACTATTCCCTTACGTATATCCCTATACCCACTATAATCCAGCCAAAGTCTTACTTACTCTACGCAATATACATCGTACTCCTTGATAATCGTATAGTAATATCAACTTAACCCGTATAATAACACAAATAAACCTTACTACATACTAGCAAGTACTGTCACCTATATATAGGTATATACATATATACTACTACTATTTACTAATATATTATATATATATATATACTATATCAATATATATATATATAATATATTACATATATATATATAACTATATATATATATAATACATATAATATATATAATATATTATCTATATATAATATTAATATATCTATATATAATATATAATATATATTATAATAATATACTATTTATATAATATTAAGTATAATATATATATATAATATTATTATATATATAAATAATTATACTATAATTAATATCATAATATGATATATAGTAGTATAATCAATGCAAAGGCAGAGACAATTCAGGTTGACAAAGTTAGTGCGGACAGACATTACCTAACGCAAATTATAGATCGTAACTAATTTTTTAAAATATTTTGATAATTATGAAAATTTTAATTTTATTTATGTATAAGGTTAAGATTATAAACTTAAATCCAATTTAAAGATGGATAGGAGAATCTTATGCAGTATGCTATTAATGCTAGTGTTTTCTAAGATAATAAATTAATTACGTTAAAGTTTATAAATGAGCACAGTTTTTCTATATGCAAAAAATATCAAAAAAGGTCAAAGTTAGAGTAAAAGGTCAAAAGTAAAAGCTAATAAATAATAAAACTTAAAAATCAGGTGGTCTTCAGAGAGAAAAATAACAGGTGCTTTTTTGAAATTTCTATTAGTATGTTTTTCCTTTTTACATTTTTTTTTTCTTTTTTTTTTTTTTTTTATTTTAAAAACCCATTAGAAATTCTTACTTAACTTTTTCCTAAATTACATACTAAAGAAAGTTAAAATTTTTAACATGGAATATATCCTAGAGGTAAGATTAAAATTAATCATTCAACTTGAAGATTTATAAGGTTAGGGTGGATGATCTGTTTATTATTGTTTTGTGTTCACATATAATTTTTTTTTTTTTGTTATTATATATATTTGTATATATTGTAGTACATATAATTGTAATAAATACTTGTATTCATATATATATAACATATTATATATATATATAAGATAACTATCTTAAATACAATAAAAATGCAATAAATCAACAATTAAATAATATTAATATATATATATATATATATAATGTGTGTTATTTTTTACGTCTTTGAACTGAATTTTTATATAAAATAGGATGATTTATGCTTGACGCACTACGTTTGGAAAAGTTATTGTACGTAACATCTTCAGTATCAAAAGTGGGATTAAAAATAAAAATCTAAAATAAAATTAAAGTGGACCAGAAATATGAAAGAATTGGACGAATCTTTAGATAATAAAAAGAAAAAAGGAAAGGATATGTATCTAACAATTTAAGAAAAAAATTTAGAGAAAAATAAGTGCGATTTGCAGAAGTGGATTTACAAATTAAATAGAACATATTGTTGGCAATGTCATATGTTTTGATAAATAAGAAAATTTGGTAAAACTGGACTCTATAATGTTCTAATTCGGAAGAAACCAAAGAAGGGAAACTCATGAAAAAGAAAAAATTAAATTTTTTTTAGTGATTAACATTTGAAAAATTTGGAGTATATCGGTATACCGGATTTAATCTGTATGAAATTAACCTATTTCACGCTCGGAAAGATATGCGGACAAAACAAGTAGCGGATGGTGAGTAAAAATCATATCTAATTATTCTATATATATTTAAATTAATAATTATTTATGTATTATTATCTATAATAATATCTATATTTTATATATTAATTTCATATATATATCATATATACTATAATATTATAATTATTATGCGATTTATAAGCAGTTAGATTAACAGCGCTTTAATCATTGGAGTAAGGCTTAATTACGGCACTTGTTAGGTTAGGTTTAGGTTAACAGACATTTTTAATTGTGATTATACACTCACATGTAACTATATTATAATTACAAGTACAAGAATTATTATTGGATTTTCGATATGGAGTTATGCCTTATACAATAGTATATTAATATATTATATATAATATATATATAGTGTAGAACTAAGTTAGATTAAATCATCTAGAATAAGTATATTATTTTTTATTTATTTACGTACTTTACCTTTATATATAAATAATAGTATAATATATGTAACATATAACTTTTATAATTATTAAATATATTGAAAGTTAATTGAAATGTTATATATAATAAATATTTTAAATTAACTTTCAAAAATATTATAAAAATATGGATTGAGGGACTTCATAATTTTTTTCAGTGAACATTGTGTGACTTCATAAATTTTTTCAGGTCATTTCCGACATTTTTTATTACGTTTTTCGTTATCTACGATTAACGTATATATTTTTAAATATATTAACTGTTAATTTTTTTTATATATAATAATTTAAATCAATTATTAATTAAATGAAAATATTTTTCCTGCTTTTAATTAAATATTTTAAAATTTAAATGCTAATCATTTAAAAATATTTTTATTAATTTATATAATAAAATAATTTAATTTTTAAATATTTTTTAAAAAAAAAAATATATTTCATATTGAAAGGTGAATAGGTTAATGAAGGAGTTTAAAACGCTCATATAGATTCAATTGGCGTTTTCGTGGCGTCAGAAACGCCTTGTTTTGACCGCTCATGTATGAATTTCGTTCGGAGTTTCAGAAATAGGAAAATATTAATTTTTTTATTAAATATTTATATTAATAAACTGAAATAGGAATTAAAATAAATTGATTATTAAAATTAAAATAAAAAGCGATCAAAAAGTTTTGTTGCTTCTCAAATTTCAATAAAATCTTTATACCGTAAGTTTTAGAAATTTCGAAAAAAATGGACTGAGTGTCATGCAAAAAAAGCAGCTAATATACGGAATGTTTGAGTGAATTCCTATTGACTAATGATACACACACATAAAGTGGCTTTTCCGACTCGGGTGTCGACTCGGGTGTCGACTCGGCTGCCGACTTGACCAACGAGTCGGCTCTCGGTTATCTAGTTTAAAGTTTGTGTAGGTGTGTGTGTATCGGTGTGTGTGTGTGTGTATGATATTAGCCCTAGAAACTCACCCTGAAATAGACTTAATAAAAGGGTCTGAATCTCCAGAGAAATTATCTAAGTTCGCAAATGCACCTCGATCTTTTGAAAATTTATTGCCAACAAAATATATCTATTTTACTTACGACCTTTTAAAAATATAAGCTCGTTTTATATGTAAATTTATGAATGTATCATTAGTCTTAATTACTACATGCATAAATATCTAAAATATTTTTATACTCCCTTTGACTTTTAACTTTGTCCTTTTCAGTTTTTCCCTACCAACAATTTTATATATGTCGATCTTTACAAACAATTCGTAAGAAATATTTTTTATTAGAGTATTTTACATTGCATTGCTGTTCGTATAACTAAGATTGTGATACTTTGTATCTAAGACACGTACTCAATTATGTTTTAAGAAAATAAAATAGAGAACGAGTGGGGCACACCCCAGCAGGAGTTCTTCGACAATTTCAGCTAGTAGTTGAATTTAGTAAAACAAAAACCTGGCTTTGAAATCGAATTGAAAATCCTTAAGTGGTGAATTGTCTTTAAAGGTCCAAGTGTATTTCCAAAAGTAATTTTGACTAAAAACGTTATCAAATGAATGTGAACTAAATTACTGCATTTTTAAGTGGTTAGGGAAAATATGATTTTTTTTTCTACATTCTTTACTTTAACAAACAAACCCAACTTAAATATAAAATAAATTTTTTATTGTTTAACTAAACAATATAAGTTTTTAAAATATTTTTACCAAGTCATTATTAGTTTAGTCAGTGGAAAAAAAACTATAAATCACAATTATGATTTTATGTTACAAAAAAAATAAAAATATATGAACTAAAGAGAACCAAATATTAAAAATTTTGACCCAAATTAGTAAGTAATTTCACTGAATATTATTCCTCATTATTTAAATAAACATAAAACACAAATAAAAAAAAAATTTAAATAAAAATAATATTTTTAAAAAAATAAAAAAAAATTTTAATTAAAAATTAATTTTAAGACAAGTAAAAATTTTTTATTCATATTTCGAGTAGAGCAAATCTATTCAATTGGAAAATTAAAAATAATAAATGCATGTTGTTATTAATTAATGACTGAATGAAATAATGAATAAATGAATGAATAATAAAATAAATAAGCAAACGAATGTAAATGAACATAAATTAATAAGTGAATGATGAAAAATTAATATAAAAAATAAAAGTATGGAATATATATATATATATATATATATATATATATATATATATATATATATATATATATATTGCCTATCTCTATATATATATATACTCTCATATATATCTATACTCTCTATATATATATATATATATATATATATATCTGTGTATGGCACCTATTTGGGGCTCCATGTCATTTCAGAAACCCAACCTCCACCTGAGGAGCAGAAAGTCTCTCAAGGAGGAGATTTGATAGGGTATTCTGTATGGAGCGAGTGGGGGGGGGAAGGAAACCTCAACAAGGTTTTCGTAGATTTCAGCTATAAAGCATCAGACAGAACGGGAAAGAAGTGTCTTGCGCTCGAAACCTGTTTGTATTCCTGGGATCGCGAGTGATGTCCCGGATCTTAATCTAGAGAGCAAGATTTGCATCATTCGTGGGAGTGTGTTTTGAGGTGAAGATATTTCGGTTTGGGAGGGAGTTTCGAGGTGGTCTAGGTGGGCGATTGATGAGGCATTTCTGTGTAGTGCTGGTTGAATGTGTTTTGAGAGAGATGTGTTATTTGGGGAGGGGTATAGCTCTAAAGAGTTCGCCGTGTAGAGGGCATCGGCGGAAGAGGGAGGGATTGGATTCCTATCATATCTAGATGATCTTGAATGTGGAGAATTTTTGTTTCTTCATCATGCAGGTTTTGTATAGGAGTGGTATATATATATATATATATATATATATATATATATATATATATATATATATATATAACATATATATATATATATATATATATATATATATATATATATATATATACTGCTAACTATATACTACTAACTATATATATATATATATATAACCCTATATATATCTCTTATCAGTTTTCTTCAATGCTACTATGCTCGTAGCTTATAAATTATTGAGTATTTATTCCCTTGAGGTTGCCACATAAATAAGACTATGAAGGAGTTACTTTATATGGAACATACTTTATAAAGCATACAGGATATAAGATCACAAACAAGTAATATAAGCACAGGTTCGAGTTTTCTTGGATCCGATCCATCTCACCTCGTCAGGAACTAAGGCAGCTTGTAGAGAGTTTGGTACAATTTCGACTGGCTTCCAATTTTTCTGGCTACTTGGTTTGTTCTGTATTAAAAATTTTTAATCATACTTTTTAAAAGTTTACACAAAGTTGAACTGGATTCTTTTAAATATTTGTTGTTAGTTTTGTCAATGATGATTTCACCTGGTTGTAGATTAAAGTTTTTAGAGTTGCTTATAATAAATGATAAATAATAAACGACCCTACATTTCTCTATTCTCAACACTAGACAAACTACTAGAATAAGACATATCCACAAAATAACTCCACACATCATCAAACACAAATCTCAACATGGTTTAAACAAAACCCATTTCAACCACAACCACTCATAAACATCATTCTAAAGCTGATGTTACTGGCTTCCAAGCTGATACAAACAATGAAATCATAACAATCGACTCAACAAAACATTTTGATACAGTACCTAAACAACTTGATCCATAAAATAAATTCTAACGTCCCAACTTATATAACAAATGGATTTCCACTTTCCTATCAGGAAGAACAGCATATCCCAATACAACAAACCGGCGGTACAATTAAAACTAGCAAAAGCATGTCAGTAGGTACCCAAAGGAACAATACTATCCTCCACACTATTCAACTTATTTGCGGCCGATCTCCACAATCACACACAGACCACACTAATCACACTAACCTACCCAGATGACATTACCATAGCCTATACACAGAACCTAAACACTGAAGCAAACCTGACACAACAATACA